>JADRCH010005598.1:0-45124 GCA_019843965.1 Rhynchomys soricoides
CTACATCTAGGACAGATCCAGAGAAGCAACCTTCAGATGCCCCAATCTCCTTGTTACTTAGCTTTTTTGTGTTTGTGAATTGTAGCTTGGTTATCCTTTATGTATGGCTAATATCTACTTATGAGAACATACCATATTTGTCTTTCAGGGTCTGGTTTACCTCACTCAGCATGATCTTTTCTAGTTCTACAAATTATTTCTTTGTTTTTAATATCTGAGTAATACAACATTGAGTTAATGTATCACATTTTCTGCATCCATTCTTCAGTTGAGGGATGTCTGGGTTGTTTCCAGTTTCTGGCTATATGAATAAAACTGCTATGAACATAGTTGATAAAGTGTCTTTGTGGGATGTTGGAGCATCTTTTAAGTAAATGCCCAGGAGAGATATAGGAGGGTTTTGAGGTAGATTTTTTCCCAATTATCTGAGAAACTGACATATTCCCAAATTGTCTGTACAAGTGTGCACTTCCATCAACTATGGAGGAGTATTCCCCTTGCTCTACATGTGTTGGTTGTCATTTGTGTTTTTGATCTTAGCCATTCTGATCAATGTAAGATGGAATTTCAGAGTCATTTTGATTTTCATTACCCTGATGACTAATGATGTTGAAATTTTCTTTAAGTATTTCTCATCCATTCTGAGATTCCTCTATCGAGAATTCTCTGTTTTGATCTGTAATCCATTTTTAATTGAGTTATTTGATTTGTTGATGTCTAACTTCTTGAGTGTTTTATATATTTTGGATATAAGCCCTCTGTCAGATGTGGGTTGGTGAAGATTTTGTCCCATTTTTTTAGGTTGCTGTTTTGTCTTTTTGACAGTATTCTTTGTCTAACAGAAGCTTTTCAATTTCATGAGGTCTCATTTACTAATTTTTGTCCTTAGTGCCTGCATGATTAGTTTTCTGTTGGATGTTGTCAAACATCCAATGTGTTCAAGGCTGTTCCCCTCTTTCTCTCCTATCAGGTTTAGTATACCTGTTTTTATGTTGAGGTCTTTGATCTACTTTGACTTGAGTTTTGTACAGGGTAATAAATATGTGTCTATTTGCATTTTTCTACATGCTGATGTTCAATTAGATTAGTAGCATTCATTGAAAATGTTATCTTTTTTCCTTATATACATTTCAGCTTCTTTATCAGAAAACAAGTGTCCATAAGTATGTGGATTTACTTCTGAGTCTTCAATCGATTCCATTGATCAACCTGCCTGTTTTTATAGCAATATCATGCAGTTTGTATTACAATTACTCTCTGTAGTACAGCTTGAAATCAGGAATGGTGATACCCCAGAAGTTCTTTTGCTGTAAAGGATTATAAAAGCTATCCTGGTTTTTTGTTATTCTTGTTGTTGTTTACCATATAAAGTTTAGTATTGTTCTTTCAAGGACTGTGAAGAATTTTGTTGAAATTTTGATGTGGATTGTGTTGAATCTATAGATTGTTTTTGGTAAGATGGCTGTTTTTACTATGTTATCCTACTGATACAAGAGCATGGGAGATATTTCCATTTTCTGATATTTTCTTCAGTTTCTTTCTTCAGAGATTTGAAGTTCTTGTCATACAAGTCTTTGACTTGCTTAGTTAGAGTTTCACCATGATATTATTTGTGGCTATTGTGAAGGGTATTGTTTCACTGATTTCTTTCTCAGTCTTATTGTCATTTGTTTATAGGAGAACTATTGATTTTTGTAAGTTAATTTGTACCAAGTTACTTTGCTGAAAGTGTTTATCAGCTGTAGAAATTCCTCAGTGGAATTTTTGGGGTCATTCATGTATACATTTGCAAATAATGATACTTTGACTTTTTCCTCTCCTGTTTGCATCCCCTTGATGTCCTTTGGTTGTCATATTGTTCTAGCTAAAATTTTAAGTATTATATTGAAGATGAACTGAGAGAGTGGATAGCCTTGTTTTGTCCCTGATTTTAGTAGAATTGCTTTATGTTTCTCTCCATTTAATTTGATGTTGGCTTTTGACTTGCTGAATGTATATTGCCTTCATTATATTTAGGTATATGTTTTATATTCCTGATCTCTCCAAGACTTTTATCAGGAAAGGGTGTTGAATTTTTTTTCTCCAAAGACTTTCTTAGCATCTAAGGAGATGATCATATGACTTTTTAAAATTTCAGTTTGTTTATTTGGGGTTCATATGTTGAACCATCCCTACATCTCTGGGACAAAGTGTACTTGATTATGGTGAATGATCTTTTTGTTGTGTTCTTGGATTTGGTTTAAGATTATTTTATTGTGTATTTTTGCATCTATGTTTATGAGGGAAATTCATCTGAAATTCTCTTTTTTTATCTAGTCTTTGTGTGGTTTAGGTATCAGAGTGACTGTGCCCTCATAAAATGAATTTGACAATATCGCTTCTGATTCTGTTTTGTGGAATAATTTGAGGAGTATTGGTACCAGCTCTTCTTTGAAAATCTGGTAGAATTCTGTGCTAAAAACATCTCTGGGCTTTCTTTTTCTTTACTTTTCCTTTGGTTGGGTGACTTATTTTTTCAACTTTCTTCCTTCCTTCCTTTCCATCCCAAATGCTGTTCCCCTTCCAGTCCCTCCCTCACAAAGTCTCTCCTTCCAACCCCCTCCCCTTCTCCTCTGAAGGGGTGGAACCCCCTGGGTATCCACTAAGCCTGGCATACCAAGTCACTGCCAGATTAGGCAAATCCTTTTCCACCAAGGCTGGACAAGGCAGCCATGGAGACTGAGGTGCATGTCTGCTACATATAACCTGGGGGCCTCATTCCAGCCATGTATGTTTTTTGGTTAGGAGAATTTTAGTGACTGCTTCTATTTCAGTAGGGGTTATAGGTTAATATAATTGTTTATCTGATCTTGATTTAACTTTGGTAAGTGCTATTTATTGAGAAAATTGTCCATTTTTTTTTAGATATTTTAAAATTTTGTGATATACAGGTTTTTGAAGTAAGACTCAATGATTCTTGGATTACTCCTTGTCTGTTATTATGTCCACTTTTGATTTCTTATTTTGTTATTTTGATATTCTTTCTCTGCCTTTTAGTTAATTTGGTAAGGGTTTGTCTATCTTGTTTCTTTTCTTTTCTTTTTTATTATTAATTATTTTATTTATTTATATTTTGAATGTTGTCCTCCTTCCTAGCCTCCCCTCCACAAGTTCTTCATCCCCTTCCCTTTGCTTCTGAGAGAGTGCTCACCCACCATTCATCCCCCCCCATCGTATCCTGTTAGCATCCTCCTTCCCTGGGGCATCAAGTTTCTATAAGATTAAGCGCATCCTTTCTCCCTGAGGCCAGGCAAGGCAGTCCTCTATTACATGTGTAGCAGACCAGCCCTTGTATGTTCTTTGGTTGGTGGCTTAGACTCCTGGAGCTCTGAGGGGTCCTAGTTAGCTGATACTGTTATTCTTCCTATGGGGTTGCAATGCCCTTCAGCTCCTTCAGTCCTTCCCCTAACTCTTTCATAGGAGTCCCTGACCTTAGTCCAATGGTTGGCTGTACGTATCAGCATCTATCTCAGTCAGCTGCTGGTAGAACCTCTCAAAGGACAACCATGCTATCCTTCTGTCTGGGAGCACATCAGTAATAGTGTCAGGGTTTGGTGCCTGCACATGGGATGGATCCCAAGTTGGGCCGGTCTCTGGATGGCCTTTCCTTTAGTCTCTGCTTCATTTTTGTCCCTTTAGACAGGAAAAATTTGGGGTCAAGAAATTTGAAGATGGGTAAGTGGCCCCATCTATCTACTGGAGGTGGTCTCTTTAGGTTCCATCTCCCACTGTTGGGAGTTTCAGATAAGGGCATCCCCACTGGGTCCTAGGAGCCTCCCACATTCCTGGTATTTGGGACTTTCTAGAGGTTCATCCTGCACCCCTGTGATGCATATTTCTATTCATTCTCCTAGCACTCTGAGCTTCTCTCCTGTCTTCCCCCTTACCTGATCCTCCCCACCTTTTCCCTCCATCTCTCTTCCCCCCAGGTCCCTCCTTCCCTCCCTCCTTCTGCCTCTCATGATTATTTTGTTCCCCCTTCTAAGTGGGGTTGAAGTATCCACACTTGGGTATTTTCTTAAAGAACCAACTTTTGGTTTCATTGATTCTTTGTATTGTTTCCTTTGTTCCTAATTGATTCCAGCCCTGAGTTTGATTGTTTTCGGCCATCTACTTTTCTTAGGTATGTTTGCTTCTTTCTATCCTAGAGCTTTTAGGTGTGTTTTAAGTTGCTAGTATGAGATCTTTCTAGCTTCTTTATGGAGGTGCTTAGTGCTATGAGCTAAGCACTTCCTCTTAGCATTGCTTTCATTGTGTCCCATAATTTGTATATGTTGTGTACTCATTTTCGTTAGATCCTAGGAAGTTTTTAATTTATTTATGTCTTCCTTTACCCAGTGGTCATTTAGTGGAGAGTTGTTCAGTGTCCATGAGCTTGTAGGCTTTCTGTTGTTTCCATTGTTGTTGAAGTCCAGCTTTAATCCATGGTGGAGTTATAAGACACAGGTGTGTATTTCAATTTTCTTGAATCTGTTGAGACTTGCTTTGTGACCAAATATATGGTCAATTTGGGAGAACACTGCATGAGGTGCTGAGAAGAATGTGTATTCATTTGTGTTTGGGTGATTTGTGTTTGGGTGAAATGTTCTGTAGATATCTGTTAGTTCAATTTGAGTCAATTACATGTTAGTTCCTGATTAGTTTTCATTTGGATGACTGTCTGCTGGTGAGAGTTGGGTATTGAAGTATCCTACTAGTTATGTGTGGGATTTGATGTGCAAATTAAGCTTCAGTAATGTTTCTCTTACAAATGTGTGTACCCTTGCAGTGAGTGCATAGATATTCAGCATTGAGATGTCATTTTGGTGTATTTTTTACTTTGAACAGCCTGAAGTATCCTTTCCCATCTCTTTTGATTAATTTTAGTTGAAAGTCTATTTTACTAGGTATTAGAATATCTACACCAGCTAGCTTCTTGGGGCCATTTGCTTAGAAAATCTTTTTCCAGCCCATTACTCTGAGGTATTGTTTATCTTTGATGCTGAGATGTGTTTCTTGTATGCAGCAGAATGCATGATCCTGCATTTGCATCCACTCTGTTACCCTTTGTCTTTTTATTGGAGAATTGAGTTCATTAATGTTGAGAGATATTAATGACCAATAATTGTTAATACCTGTTATTTTGAGGTCAGTGGTGATTGTGTGTGCGTGTGTGTGTGTGTGTCTGTGTGTGTGTGTGTATACATGAGCTTTCCTTCTTTTGGTTTTGTTGGTGTGAAATTATTTATTTCTTGTGTTTTCTTGGGTGTAGTTAGCCTTATTGGGCTGGAGTTTTCCTGTAGGACTGGATTAGTGGAAAGATAGTGTTTAAATTTGGTTTTGTCATGAATATCTTGTTTTCTCCATGCATGGTGATTGAAAGTTTTGCTTGATATAGTAGTCTGAACTGGCATCTGTGGTTTCTTAGAGTCTGCAAGACATTTGTCCAGACCCTTCTGGCATTTAGAGTCTCCATTGAGAAATCAGGTATAATTCTAATAAGTCTTCCTTTATATGTTACTTGTTCTTTCTCCCTTGTATTTTTTAATGTTCTTTCTTTGTTCCATATGCTTAATGTTTTGATTACTATGTGGTGAGAGGACTTTCTTTTCTGGTCTAATCTATCTCATGTTCTGTAAGCTTTTTGTTTATTTATAGGCAACTCCTCAGGTTAGGAAAATTTTCTTCTATGATTTTGTTGAAAATATTTCCTGGTTATTTGAACTGAGACTCTACTTCTATTCCTATTATTCTTAGGTTTGGCCTATTTTTTTTGCTAAATAATTTGCATAAGGAACATTTTAGATTTAACATTTTCATTGACTAATATATCGTTTTTTCTACCACATCTTCTATGCTTGAGATTCTTTCTTCCATCTCTTGCATTCTCTTTATGATACTTGTGTCTGTAGTTCATGTTCACTTACTCAGGTTTTCCATCTGCAGGATTACTTCAGTTTGTATTTTCTTTATTGAACCTATTTCCATTTTTAGGTTTTGAACAAATTTATTCATTGTCTTCACCTTATTAATTGTATTTTCTAGATTTTTTAAGGGATTTATTTATTTCCTCTTTTAGGACCCATAACATCTTCAAGTTGTTGGCTTTAATGTCTTTTTCTTGTACTTCAAGCTATGTTGGAATATTCAGTGCCTACTATGGTATGATATCTGATGTCTGGTGAAGACATATTGCCCTGACTGTTATTGATTATGTCCCTATGTTGGTGTCTATGCATCTGAGTTTGTGATGATTATAGTTCCAGGTGTTGGTTTCTGAGTTTGTCTTTGCTGGGTGAGTGTTTTGTTCTTTAGTTTTTGTTTCCTCTGTGGATTTTCAGACAATGTATTGGCTGTGTATTTCCTGTTTTCCCAGGCTACTTGGCTGATTTGTTCATGAGAATATTTGCTGGAGTTTGAGGCTCAGAAAAAGTTAATTTGGGTGAGGTGAAGGGTGGAGTGGGGGTGGGGACGATCTTTTGTAGTGATAGATGCAACTCTAAGGATTTGGTCTAGTGAATAGAAAGAGTAGAGAATGATCATAGGCAGTTTACCTGATCTTCTTACAGGCATGGCCTGTGGTTGACCAAGGTGTGTCTGCCAGATTTGGGAGCTGGAACACAGTGATGAGGTAGGGAGTGTAGGCCAGGGTGGTGGTTGGTGGGAGGCATAGATGAGGGTTAGAGGTTTAACTGGTGTTCTATTGTAGTTTTAGGGACCAACCTGTGGATAGTGTCTGGGGGAACAGAGAAGTGGAGAAGGTCTGCTGGCAGCCTACCTGGTCATCTTGCAAGCATGGCCTGTCCTGGGTTTCTTGAGATTATTTAATTTAGTATAATTTTGCTCTGTATTTTCAGCTAGTCCCACAGTTGATAAGGAAAGATCTTGTCTTATAAGAAAATTTATTTTATTCTTTTTATTTATTTGAGGGTTTTCTTTTCAAGCAACAGCTTATTTTTTATTTAAAGGATTTGTGGAATACCCTTCAACTTTTCTCAGACAATGAAACTCCTATTCATTTTTAAAATTTGTTTAAACTGTTTGTGAGAAGCTATTGATTTCTACTCCTACATGTACTAGGGAAATTACTTCTTTTTCAATTATCTCAAGGCTGTTCCATTATATGGAACATATATCACTTGATTATATACATCTTCTGAGTTCATTTATTCATTAAGGACCTTCTACCTGCTAGACACTGGTATGGGCCTTAGGGATAGATGTAAACAAAAACAGATGGTTTCTAGTCTTATGAAGTTTATATTCTAGTGGATATATAGTCAGACAGTAAATGTGGAGTAACTAGAACAAAACGAGATAAGGGAGTTATGAAGTATTAGAAAGTGGTAGAGGTGAGATACTGTTTTGTTGTTGTTGTTGTTGTTTTAAACTGTGTGGTTGGAAAGTGTTTCTCTGAGTATGTGACATTTGAGTAGAAGTTGTAAGAAAGGGATGGAACAATCCAGGCAGATATTTAGAGGAAGAACATTCCCAATAGGGAGACTAGCAAGTACGAAGGCCAGATTCTGTTGGACATATTTGAGGACAAGCAAGTTGGTGAGTGATGTGACACAGGTAAGGGTACAAACAGAGGAGATGGCATTGGGTTATGGAGGAAAACTTGTATGTTTACTCCAAGTGGATTCTGATTCCTAGAAGGTGTTGAACAGATGAGGAACAGGGATTTAGTGCTGTGAGTGGCTAAAAGGAGAGGAAGAAAAGAGAGTGGGCACTTGCACTGGGATGTGATAAGAAGTGACCACATTCATCATAGACTTTACAGGTAAGGCAAAATTGATGCATTGGATGTGTCAGAAGTCAGAAAGAGAAGATGGTATAGAGGGCAGTTGACAAGGCAAGAGAGACTTGGTTTTGGATTTCATTATTTTTCTTTAAAAATAACTCCTGGGGGCTGGAGAGATGGCTCAGCAGTTAAATAAATAAATGGTGGGGTATTGAACAGAGGTATTAAGAAAGACTTAAATCTGGGGCTGGAGAGATGGCTCAGTGGTTAAGAGCACTGACTGCTCTTCCAGAGGTCCTGAGTTCAATTCCCAGCAACCACACAGTGGCTCACAGCCATCTGTAATGGGATCCGATGCCCTCTTCTGGTGTGTCTGAAGAGAGCTACAGTGTTCTCACATAAAATAAATAAATAATTGTAAAAAATAAAAATAGCTCCTAATTGAACTATTACATTTTATCAAAAAAGTGCTTATTAAGTATTTATAAAGTGGTTGTATTTGGGAAACACTTGCATCTAGAAAAATGACCTTCATCTAGATAGATAAAGGAATGACTGAAAAAATAAACTGCTCTGCTATGGTTTGAATTTCTTCACTAAAACTCATACAGAGATTTAATCTCCCTTATAAAGTATTAAAATGGGAACAACCTAAACCTTGTGGAACATACTTGGGTTTTTGTTTTTGTTTTTTGGTTTTTCGAGACAGGGTTTCTCTGTATAGCCCTGGCTGTCCTGGAACTCACTCTGTAGACCAGGCTGCCCTCGAACTCAGAGATCATCCTTCCTCTGCCTCCCGAGTGCTGGGATTAAAGGAGTGCGGTGGAACATACTTGTAATCCCAGCAGTTAGGAAGCTGAGGCAGGACAACAAACACAAAGCACACACACACACACACACACACACACACACACACACACACACACACTATTAGTCATGGTTCTCTAGAGTCACAGAACTTATGGGTAGTCTCTATATAGTAAGGGAATTTGTTGATGACTTACAGTCTGTAGTCCAACTCCCCTACAATGGTCAGCAGCACCTGTGAGTGAAAGTCCAAGGATCTAGCAGTTGCTTAGTCCCACAAGGCACACAGGCAAAGAAGAGTGAATCTTCCTTCTTCCAATGTCCTTACGTAGGTCTCTAGCAGCAGGTGTGGCCCAGGTTAAAGGTGTGTGTACTACCACACCTGAAACTTGTGTCTTCCAGGCTCAAGATTTGGATCACAGGTGAGCCTTGTAATTCTGGATTGTAGTTTACTCCAGATATAGTCAAGTTGACAATCAGGAATAGCCACTACAAAACACACACACACATACACACACACACACACACACACACACACACACACACACACGAGTCTAAAACTGTAGAACAAGATGGGATTTTTAAGAAATAGCTAGGTCATGAGGGCAGAGTTAACTGACTTAATTGATTAATTGGGTTTCTTGAAAGGGGGCTTGTTATACAAGATAGTTTAGCTTTTTTCCTGTATGTATGACTCTCCCCACTTGATGCTTTGTGCTGCCTTCAGGCTGTAATGTACTCACCACTGAAAGGGCATTCACCAGAGACACATCCTTGACCTTAGACTGGCCAGAGTCCAGAACTGTGAGCTGACTAAACCTTTATCCTTTTTGTAAAAGATTTCTTTGATTTTAAATTGTGTGTATATGTGTCTGTGTGAGAGAATGTGCAGATGTGTTTGCAAGTGCTAATGAAGGCCAGAAGAGGGTGTCAGATCCCATGGAGCTGGACTCACAAGTGGTTGTGAACTACTTGATTTGGGAGCCAAAAATCAACCTTAGTTCCTCTTAAAGAGTGGTACAGACTCATAACCACTGAGTATAGATTTCAAATACATGTTGAGATGTAAACATTTATAGTTAAGGGAGACACAAATGTGAGATCTGGCAGCATACACATACTAGTTAAAGCCTTGAAATGAAATGCATAATGAAATTAAATTAAAACCTTGAATTAATAGATTAAGTTTTTATTTATTTATCTTATTATTTGTTTATTATTATCATACCACTAACTAGTAGGACTTTTTGTGTGAAGGTGCACACATATCCTGTTAGAAAGTGTAATATATGCCCTGAAGGAAACATAATAAACTGTTTATGAGGGCTCTGATTTTGTTGGGAATGGATTCTCTAAGGAAGTGCTATTGAATTTTCAGCCTAAAGAATGAAAAATGATTTCTCAAGATCAAATTTTGAGGAAAGGGCTGTATTAGTTTCTTAGGGCTGCTGAAACAAAGCATCAGTATCTAAATAGTTCAATTCATTCACCCATAATTTTAGCAGATGGAAGTCTCAAATCAAGATGCAATGTGCCCTGGCTGACAGCTCTAAGAGATAATCTTTTCTTTTCTGGTCCTTTTCTGGTTTTTATGTAGCCTCAGTTGTTTTTTACATTGTGGCTGCAAATTATGATCTCTGCCTCTGTCTTCACACAGCCTTCTTCCTGTTTTTGTTTTGTTCTCTTTTTTAGAGAGTCTCATTAAGTAACACAAGACTGGTGATCTTCCTCTCTCCTGAGTGCTGAGATTACAGGCATGGGCCACCATACCTGGATGTCTGGTGGCCTCTCTTCTTATGATGAAAGATTTAGATTATGATTGGACTTAGGATCCCTTATAAATCTAGGAAAATTTTATTTCAATACTTTTAACTCATATCATCTTCAAAGATTGTATTTTCAAATGAGGTCATATTTCAAAGTTCTGAAAGTCCATGAATAGGCGTACACAGCCTTGATGGTGTATGTCATTCAACCCATTGCCAAGATGACCACAAGTAATACTCTACTTGAGCAGTGGTACATTATAGATGTCTCCAACCTGTTCTTAAGAGCCAGTTTGTTAAACTGTGTGTGGTATTGTACCTGTGCTGTCAAATACTTGGGAGGCTGGAACAGAATTATTTAGAGTTCAGACCATTCTGAGAAACATAGTAATAAGACCTTGTTTCAAGATAACTTTTCCATTTTCAGCCATTTTTTTTTTCTGATTGCTGTTATATTGGTAAACTGAAATTAGTTGGGGTGAGGGTACTTGCATCATAAGTATTGGTAAATGCCACAAATCACATTTCTTAATTTTTTTTTTGGTGAACTGTTAAACATTTACCATCACACCCCTAAGTTACAGGCCATAATTTTAAAAAGAGATGCATCTAATATAGATGGATAGTAGTGAAGTTGGCTGTAAGGGAGACCATGGCAAAGATTTTAAATAATTTTTAAAGCTTTATTTTATTTTTGATTTGTGTGTGTGTGTGTGTGTGTGTGTGTGTGTGTGTGTGTACACATGTGAGGAAGTGCAAGTACCTGTGTAAGCTAGAACTGGGAGTTAGCACCCCTATAACTAGAGTTATAGGCAATTGTGAGCTACCTAATGTGGGTAAACTGAACTGAACTGAACTGAATTTGGGTCTTCAATAAGAGCAGTGTGTAGTTATGTCATTGTGCTATAGTTTCTATGCCAGTCTTTTTAAAATTATACTTGTAAAATATCTTTTAATTAATTAGTTAATTAATTAAGTTTTAATTTATTCGTTCTACATCCCACTCACTGCCCCCCTCAGTCATCCCCTCCCATAATCCTTCCCCTATCCCCCACCCCCTTCCTTTCCCCTCTAAGCAGGTGGGGGCTTCTCTGGGTATCCCCCACCCTGGCACCTCAAGTTTCTATGGGGCTCAGTTCATCCTCTCCTACTGAAGCCAGACAAAGCAGCCCAGCTAGAAGAACATATCCCACAGATAGGCAACAGCTTTAGGGATAGCCCCTACTCCAGTTGTTCTGGACTCACATAAAGGCCAAGCTGCACATCTGCTACATATGTGCAGGGAAGCTTAGGTTCATCCTATGTATGCTCTTTGATTGGTGGTGCAGTCTCTGAAAGCCCCAAGGATCCAAGTTAGTTGAATCTGTTGGTCTTCCTGTGGAGTTCCTATCCCCTTTGGGGCCACAATCCTTTCCCCTATTCTTCCATAAGAGTCCCCAAGCTCCATCTACTGTTCAGATGTGGGTGTCTGCATCTGTCTGAGTCAGCTGCTGGGTTGAGCCTCTCAGAGGACAGCCATATTAGACTCCTGTCTGCAAGCATAACATAGTATCATTAATAGTGTCAGAGACTGGTGCTTGCCCCTGGGATGACTCTGAAGTTGGGCCAGTGAATGCTTGGCCATTCCCTTGGTCTCTGCTCCATCCTCTATCCCTGCATTTCTTGTAGACAGGATAAATTGAGGGTTAAAAGTTTTGTGGGTGGATTGGTGTCCCTATCACTCCAATGGGATTCCTGCCTGGCCACAGGAGGCAGCCTCGACAGGCTCCATGTTCCCAATGCTGTGAGTCACAGCTAAGAACACCCCCATTGATTCTTGGGTGCCTCCCCCATCCCAGGTGTTTGTCATATTCTGGAGATGCCCCCACCTCCCCACCCCTGTCAGTTGCAGATTTCCGTTCATTCTCATGGCTATCTGGCCATCTCTCCTGTTTCTCTCCACACCTGATACTGAACCCACCCCATTCCCCTCCCAATCCCCTTTTCCTCCCAGATCCCTCCCTCCATCTGCCTCTTATGACTATTTTAGTCCCCCTTCTAAATGAGATTCAATTGTCCTCACTTGGTCCTTTCTTCTACCTTTTTATTTATTTCTTTTTTGAGAAGGATTCGATACAGGTTTACTCTGTGTAATAGCCCTGGCTGTCCTGGAACTCTCTTTGTAGATCAGTCTGGCCTCAGAGATTCACTTGCCTCTGCCTCCCTCCTGGGTCTAAAGATGTGTGGCACCATGACTGACATTGTTTTTTTATTTTAATTGTTGTATATGTGTATATGAATGTGGGCTTATGCATGTGAGTTCAGTGCCTGTGGAGGTCAGAAGAGGGCATCAGATGAGATCCCTGGAAATTGGAGTTATGGGCAGTCCTAAGCTGCTCTTTTGTAAGAACAGTAAGTGCTCTTAACCATTGAACCATCTCTTCAGGCCCATGCTGGTCTTTTCTAACAAAGAGTAGGTGTAAAACTCTTCAGAGGGATTCTTCTCAAAGCTTTTGTAGCTCCCATGAAATTTTGCCATAATACGGACTTTTTAAGTGCTGGTTGATTAATGAGGCTTTATAGATACCATGAACACTGATGAACACTGTGGTCAATAAGTCATCAAATGCCATCAAATCCGAATATGTCACCAGAATTAGACTGACAATCACCAGAGGTTTCTGTCATTGTATGCTATTCATTTAGCAGACATGTATTTAGAACTAACTGTACAGATACTAGGGAGATACAACAAATTATACATGTTGGCCAGGAATGATGGCTATACCTTTAACCCCTGCACTGAGAAGGCCTGTGTAAATCCCAGGCCAGCCAGGGTTAGATGGTAAAACCCTGTCTTAAAAGAAAGAAAGAAAGAAAGAAAGAAAGAAAGAAAGAAAGAAAGAAAGACATGTTGTATCCTTAAAATGAGATCTGACACAAACGCCTGCCAGATATAAAGACATGTCAGAGCATCTTATATTAAACTCTTTGACAGAGCAAACAATATAGTTTTAAGGGCTTGGGGATAGGGAGCATGTTTTTTGGGGGGTGCAGCATGAAGCCCACTCTTTTAAAAAATATTTTTATTTTATGTGCATGGGTGTTTTTTCTGCATGTATAACTATATATCATGTGTGTATCTGGTAGTCATGGAGACCAGAAGAAGATATAGATCCCCCAGAGTTCTAGACAGATGTGAGCTGCCAGTGGACACTAGAAGTAGAGAGAAGTGAAGGTGGTGCTCACTTATTTCCCTCATTGCCACCTTTTATTAGACTGGGACCACAGCCTCTGTAATGGTGCCACTACGTTCAGAGTGGATCCTACCCCCCTCAGTTGTGCCCTTACAGACATACCCAAAGGTATGCCTTACTAATGCCCTGGATGTTTCTTCATCTAATCAATCTGACAATAAAACTTAAGCTTCTCAACTCCCAATAAGACTCATCGTTATGTAATCCTTTCCTCTATGAATGTGGCTAGAACCCATGAATGGAACAGTTTGCTCCAGCTGATAGCAGAAGAGATATTATCCTGGGTGGGCCTAGCCTAATCAATCCAGCCCATTAAAACAGAATGTCTTCTGGTTAGTTTCAGAAGAAGTCAGTGATTGGAAGTACAAAAAGGACTTCAACACACTTGCTGGCTCAAAGATGAAGATGCAGAGTAACAAGGAGTATAGGCATGCTCCTAAGATGGACTGAGACTTCCAGATTCAGCAAGGGAGTGGGACTCCAGTTGTATAGATGTAATGTAAATTCTGCCTCTAGTCAACATGAGCTTGGGAGTGGATTTTTCCCCCCAAGTGTCCCCACAAGAACACAAGTCGCCAAATCAACAGTTTGATATCAACTATATAATATCCCGAGCTAACAACCAGCCATACTAGGACCAACTTCTGGTTTAATATATAAATCAGTATTTGTCATGTCTTTCCCCAAAATGATACACTAATGCAAGGACTTTCCCAGTTTGACTGGTTGGCTCAAGAACAAAGAACAGTCAAGTGAATATTTCTCTGCCCTAGTGCTGAGGGGAGGGAAGGAAACTCAGTGCTGGTTAACAGAACAGGAAGTAATCACAGAGGTCTGTAAAGCACCAGAGGTACCTAAGAGGGCAGGGACAGCATCATTTCAAGGTGTTATTATATGTAATTATGAGATCACAGCTGTCCTGCAAATTGCAGTCACATTTATGGCTTTCCCTGCCAATTCATGCCTACTGTGCTCTGATGAATAATGAGTATGCTGGTACAGGGGCCCTTGCAGGCACTGATGCAAATCCCTGCCCTGGGGACAGAAACCACATGACACTGCATCTTGTCAGTCAAGGTGCTCTCTTTCCAGATAGTAGTTCTCTTTCTGCAGATTAGATACTGGCTCTGGAGATGTGGGGTCTTGGATAGGATCCAGACTTCCATCTGCTCTACAGAAACAGCAGATGGAATAATAGAAATAATAATTTCTAATAATTTCAGAATAATTTTCTAATAATAATTTCAGAATAATTCTGAAATAATAGAATCTCAGTGACAAAAAGAAGGGTCTTACTTCAGGACTGGTTTCCTCTCTGGACAAGTGGAGTTGTGTGGCTTTTGTGTACCTGCTTTTCAAAATGGGATTTCCAGCATGGTGAGAAACAGCAGGGCTCCTTTCCTTTTTAGGTATTGATGGAACCACTTTTCTGATCAGCAGAACCAATTGCTGATAGCGTTCTCAGAATCCAAGTTTCTCATTGTTCTCTCTGATCTACAGAAAACCTTCATGACAGAAATTAGTAGAAGGAAATAGTTTAAATCAGGGCTATTCTGAAGGACAACAAAGGACCCTTTTTTGTCTCAGATTTCTATCTTAGGTGAAGGCAGAAGATTTTAAGGAAAACAACTGGCCATTGAGCAGAGTTTTTTTCTCTGCAGAGCAGGTCTCCTTCTTTTCTTCCTAACAGAGACTAATTTCTTGGGGCTAGCACCTGCAGTTCCTTTTCAAATCCTTTACTGAAGGCTAATTCATATAGGCTGGTGAGAAAAGGGGGTGTTCCAGAGACTTCTCTTTAGAGTTTCATGTGGAAAGTATAGTAACAGTTTGCTGTTGTAATAACTTGGAGTTAGTCCATGGCTGTCTATTTTCTTCAGATTGCTCCTAAAGATGACTTTGACTCTGACATTATGATATCCAGTCCCCCACCTCATTGGATTGGATCTATGGAAGAGTTGTTCAATGAAATCAATGCATGTGGGAGTGGGTACAGATGGTGGGGGTGGGGGATGGAACATAGGAAACCTTCAAAGGAAACAGAAGCGTATGTTCCTTTTCCCTTGCAGATGTCCTTGAAATGACATAATGACAATACCTTTTCCTGTACATAGCATTCACTCTTCCAAGTAGCACATACAGAGTTGAGTCAAAAGCAGTTATTAGCCCCATTTCATACAAACAGTGTTAGATGGATAGTTTTCCATTGATAAAAATTTGATTTGGTCAAATATCTGAAACTTTGTGTTTGAACGAGGTGAGAATTAGAGCAGAACACTGAATAGCATTGCTGCTGCAGCTACTGGAATAAAGAAGATGAAGAATCAGAGAAGGAGGAGGGCGAAGAAGAAGAGGAGGAGGAGGAAGAGGAGGAGAAGAAGGAATTGGAAAGAATGTTGGATAAAAGAGACCCTTGGTGTATGTATAGTGTAGATCTTGATTTAGAAACATTTGCTTTTCAATTTGGATAGCTTGTGCTGTGGACTAGGAGGGAAGGCTACCTCTTTATTAATAAAGGTACATGCAAAGGAAGAAAGCAAGTAGGCCAAGTACACAGCAATGGTGCAGTGAACTGAGTGGGAACAAGAGTTCTGTCCAAAGCTAGAAAATATTCCTTTACCCCCATCCCCAAATTTGAAGTATACCCATTATCTTGTTTAGCTTTTAATGTCAACCTAATTTCTACACAACCTAGAGTCATCTAAGAACAGGAACCTCAGAGAAATTGCCTAGATAAAATTGGCCAGCAGCCATATCTGTGATTATCTAGGTAAATAATTGACGTGGGAGGGTACAGCCTACTGTGCAAGGCAGGTGGGCTTGGGATGTATAAGCAAGCTAGCTGAGTAGGAGGGACTAAGGGAGCCAGTAAGCAGTGTTCTTCCATGATTCTGCTTGAGTTTCTGCTCTGCCCTATCTCAGGAATGGACGGTAACCTAAATGTGTAAGGTAAAATAAATTGTTTCATCTGGACATGGTGGCACACTCAGGAGGCAGAGGCAGATGGATCTCTGAGTTCCAGGTAAGCCAGAACTATGTAGTGAGACCTTGTCTTGATAAATAAACAAATAAAAAAGGAAATGAATAAAATATGTTGGTTTCGTTCCCTAAGTTTCTTTGGTCATGGTGTTATCAGAATAACAAAAAACAAACTAAGACACATATCAACCTCTCTTTAAGAGAGACATTTTCAATTCATTTTATCAACCTCAGCACTATTGATATTTGGAGTCAAATAATTCTATCTTTTTTGTTTGTTTGTTTAAACAAGTTCTCACTACTTGGCTCAAGTCAGCTTTGATTTTCCTAGATATCCCAGGCTTGGCTTGAACCCATGATCCTTCTGCTCTCAGCTTCTTGAGCACTGGGATTATGGGCATGAACCACCATGTCTGACTTGTATATGTTTCAGTGTGTTTATTTTACAATTTCTCCTGTATATTTCTGTCTTTCAACAATAATCAATTTAAGTCAATATGCCTTTGGGTATTGCTTGAGTTGAGAGTCATATCTGAGGACTACTTGGGCAGAAATGAAGGCCATCTGTGCCAGTTAATAATCTCCCAAATAGTTATTGAGACAGCTGTAAAAATAATGTTCCCATTCTTATGGAGCTTATATTCTAGTGTGAGTGGGTGTGCGTGTGCTTGTGTGTGTATGTGTGTGTATGTGTGTGCATGTGTGTGTAGGACATAGAGATTTAAACTGTGAAACTAATTATGTAAGGTAATTTAATATAGTGAGGTTTTCAGGATGTACCAACCCTTAATATGCCATGTTGGTCTAAGGATTATTTTGAGCTAGAAGTAACTGAGAAACAGCAGACACAGGAACTGTCAGCCAAATACTCCTCTTCTGCCTAAAAGAAAGGAATAAATTTCCAATTGTAAAATATTCTCCATCTCTTGAATCAGGAAGAAAACTTTTTGCCTAAAGAGACCCTGGTTACTCAGGTCAGAATAACAAACCTTACTAAGCAGCATTCCTATTCACCATTTACTTTCTCTCCTCACTGTTTACTATCCCACACTTCCTTTCTTTGGTTCCATCACTTCTAAATTGTCATGGCTTTGTTAAACTGAATATGAGTACTCTGGGGCTAATAACCTCCTTAGGCATTTCACTATGATTTGTTTTACAGTGCCTCCCTACACATGCAAAATTAAAGGCATAAACTAAATGGATACACCCCTTTTCCCCATTAATATTTGATGCCATCTTAACTGACAGACCCCAGTTGCTGAAAGAGGTGAGAGAAAAAGCTTACTCCTTTTGGTAGTTTGAATAAGAATGGCCCATAGGCTCACGTATTTCAATGGTTGGTTCTCAGTTAAAGTGTTTGGAAAGGATTAGGAAGTGTGGCCTCATTGCCATAGGTGTGAAGTAGATGTGTCACTTCAAGGGTGGGCCTTGAAGTCTCAATAGCCTAGTCCCAGTCTTTTTTTTTTCTACCTCCTACTTACAGATCAGGTATAAGCTTTCAGCTACTGCTCCTGCACCATGCCTTCCTGCCTGCCACCATGCTTCTTGTCATGGTGATCAGGGACTACCCCTCTGAAACAAGCAAGCCCCCCAATTATATGCTTTATTTAGCAAAATGCATTAATCATGGTGTCTCTTCACAGCAACAGAAGAGTAACGAAGACACTTCTCATCTACAGTGGTGATAACAGTTGGAAAGAAAATGAAAGGATTTGGACATAGTGTCATGAACATTAATCCTAATAGGCATGATGCTGAAGCAGGAAGAAGATTGGCTTCACAGACACTGTCTTAAATGAAAAGAGAAGAGAAGTAATGAAACTATGAATTGAAGAAAGTAGCTTTAGTGAAAATGTTATATATGGTTCTTCTGAGGAGACATCTTAGTTGACAACTGTAAGAAGAAAAGGTACAGTCCATTTCAATACCAATATCTCAGAAATTGTACTCAGGAACTGTATTTTCAGGAAGAGCAACTAAAATATTCATGTGTCAAACATGAGCCTAAAATGTTCAAAATGCGGAAGGCCAAAGTAGGTTGAGTAAAATGTGCCAGGGATGACATTGTACAAGATGAGGTCAGACACATAAGGCTAGATTCAATGGAAACTTATGGGTCAATGAATCTCAACAAATTCCCCAAGAGGGGCTACTAAAACATGGGTGTAATAGATCCATACCTAGAAATTCTGATTGTAGGAGTCATGGACAAATCTAAGAATGTATTTCCTAAGTGATATTGCTGTTGATGGTCTAGTGGCAGACATTAAGAATAACCTTAGGATCCCCATGCCTAACTCAGGCCTCATGCTAGACCATAGACCAATCTGACTGCCACAACTCCAGATTGGTTGCTCACCTGTGGACTTACACCACTTTCTCTTTCTTCTGTGCTTGGGACCCTTTTCCTCCTCCTGGGTCGCCTTGTCCAGCCTTGATACAAGGATTTGTGCCTAGTCTTATTGCTTCTTGTTATGCATGTTCTGTAGATACCCCGGGAAGTCTGCTCTTTTCTGAAGGGAAACAGGAGAGGAGTGGGTCTAGGGGAGAAGGGAGGTGCATGGGGGAATTGGATGAGTAGAGGGAGGGAAAACTGTGGTCAGAATGTATTGTATGAGAGAATACAAAATAGCCTTAAGCCAAGGTTAGGTGTTTGGATTTTATTTGTTAACATGGAAAGCTCTTGAAGATATTTTAAACAAGACTGAAAATATTACTTGTTTATATGTGTACTAGTATTGCCTGGATGCATGGGACATATGTGGGGTATTCATGGAGGGTGGACGAGGGTAGTCAATCCTTTGGAACTGAAATTATTATGGTTGTCAACTGCCATGCAGGTGCTGATAAATGAACCTGGCTCCTTTGTGAAATCTGCCAGTGCTCTTAATTAATGAGCCTTCTCTCCAACCCCAGTGGAGCAGCATTTTAAGCAGCTTTTAAGTTTGATTTTAATGGAGTTTAGAACATGTCATCCCCAAATATGTTGCTTTTACATATTGATTATTTAAAACTAGAAACAATCAAGAAACGGCTAATGTAAGAAAAACTCTTAATTTACTTCAACTGCCTAAAATAAAGTATAATTTTTCTCTTTCAATAAAGTAAATGTACATTTATAAAAGAAAACTCCATTAGTAAAAGTATCTGTGCAAGGAAGAGAACTCTACTATAATACAACTTTCATTGCCTGAGACTTTCATCTACATAATAAGGCAATTTCATTCACTATGCATTTCATATTCTTTCCTTCCTATAATTTGCTTCTAATATCCCATGTCTTAGTTCATTTTGTTGCTATAATAAAATAGCCAATTCTAAGTAATGTATATAAAAAGATTTATTTAGCTTCTTAGTTCTGGGAATGTAAGAGCATTGTGTTAGCATTTACTTAACTCTGGTGAGTACTGTGTGGTGGATGACATCCCAATGGTAGGATTGTGTGTGTGTATGATCACATGGTAAAACACAACTAAAGAGGGACCTGAGACAGCTGAACTTGCCTTGTGAGCAACTCATTTCACAGGAAACTATTCAGCCCCGTAAGTGATACATTAATGCTCTAACTATTCTATCACTAGAACCCACTTCTTAAAGGTTTCACCAGCCCCTAATATTATCACACTGAAGACCAAACTTCTAGCACCCAATAAATCTATAGAAGATATGTTCAAAACATTATCTGAATCATAGTAATCTCTTCTTTTTAAAAATGATTTGTGTACAGCTACTTACTAAATGATAACATTTTCCATATTTATTTATTTATTTATTCTCTCCCTCCTCCCCCCCCTGTCTCTCTCTGTGTGTGTGTGTGTGTGTGTGTGTGTGTATGTCTGCCTGCCTGCATATGTGTATGGGCACTCACATTCCCCAGTACATGTGTGGAAGTCAGAGGACAACTTGTATGTTGATTCTCCCCTTCCACATCTGAATCTTGGAGATAGAAATCAACTCATCAAGCTTATCAGCAGGTCGTTTTACTCATTGACATTACTGGATGGCTGAGAGTCCGAAATATTAACAGGACTAACAAAATCAAGATTGCTCACATAGACAATTTTCGTTTTTCCAGGAGAGAGTCCCAATTTAAGGATGCTTCGTAAAAAAATGTTCTCCGCTTACTTAGGGCCTGAATGCTGTGCCTTTCAGCTTAGATGTATCAACACTCCTCTCTTACTTCTAAACCCATTGTATCTGATAAACCTGCTTTATAATTTCACTTACATAAAGAACTTCTGTAAGATAAGAGAAATAAGTAAATTAATTCATATCTCCTGTTTTGATTTTTAAAAGTAATCTCTAAACAAAGTTGCAATTATATCTCTTGGGCAATGTAACATCAAAAGTCACAAAATTATATAGCTACTGCTAAGACAGTGATGAGTGACTCTGCCTTTTGAAGAACCTGCTCTTTTTTTTTCATTTATTTATTTATTTTTCATATTTTATTTACATTTCAAATGTTTCCCCCTTTCCAGATCTCCCCTTTGGAACCACCCCATACCCTCCCTCTGCCACTATGGGGGTTATCTCCCATCCACCCACCCACTCTTGTCTTCCATCCTTGGCATTCTCCTATACTGGGGAATCTAACACCCTCAGGCCCAAGGGCCTCTGTCCCGCGCTACGGTCTCGCCAGCAAGAACGACGCGGCACACATAGGATCCTTCTGCAGTAAAAGCTTTAATGCATCTTGAGAGGGAGAGCATAAGCTTGCCACGAATGGAGACTCAGAACAATAGAATACTCGCCCTTTATATGGGTCACAGCGCTTGCCTGGGACATGGAGCTTCCCCATTGGCTCCCGCACACCAGGCCAGATGCCGCCACGAGAGAGGCTGAGACTCTGAGGTGGAAAATTACCTGGTGCATGCGCACTAGCCTGTTTACAACTTGTCCTCGGCCAGATGTAGGCGCTATCTTGTAATGGCGGATGTGGGTGCTCAGGCGGCTCCCAACAGGCCTCTCCTCCCCCTGATGGATAACAAGACCCTCCTCTGCCGCATTTGTGGCCAGCACCAGGGGTCCCTCCATAAGTATTCTTGGGTTGGTGGATCAGTCTCCAGGAGTGTCAGGGGGTAAGGCCAGTTGCAACTGTTGCTGCCTCCCTGGGGAAGCAAACTCCCTCAGCTCCTTCAGTCCTTTCTCCAAGTCCTCCATCTGGGACCTCACACTCAGCCCTACGGTTGCTGCTAAGTGACTCTTGGGTATTTCGAACTTTTGGGCTAATAACCACTTAACAGTGAGTACATACCATGTTCATTCTTTTGTGACTGCGTTACCTCGCTCAGGATGATATTTTCAAGATCCATCCATTTGTCTGCGAATTTCATGAAGTCGTTGTTTTTAATAGCTGAGTAGTATTCCATTGTGTAAATGTACCACATTTTCTGTATCCATTCCTCTGTGGAGGGTCATCTGGATTGTTTTCAGCTTCTGGCTATTATAAATATGGCTGCTATGAACATAGTGGAACATGTGTGTCCTTATTACATGTTTATATGTATACTAGTATTGCCTGGATGCATGGGACATATGTGAGGTATTCATGGAGGGTGGACGAGGGTAGTTGATCCTTTGGAGGATCGACATGTTGGAGCATCTTCTGGGTATATGCCCAGGAGTGGAATAGCTGGGTCCTCAGGTAGTATTATGTTCATTTTTCTGAGGGTCTGCCAAACTCATTTCCAGAGAGGTTATATCAACTTGCATTGCCACCAGCAATGAAGGACTGTTCCTCTTTCTCCACATCCTCACCAACATCTGCTGTCACCTGTTTTTGATCTTAGCCATTCTGACTGGTGTGAGGTGGAATCTCAGGGTTGTTTTGATTTGCATTTCCCTGATGACTAAGGATGTTGAACATTTCTTTAGGTCCTTCTTGGCCATTTGAGTTTCCTCAGTTGAGAATTCTCTGTTTAGCTCTCTTCCCCATTTTTTGATAGGGTTATTTGGGCCTCTGGAGTCTTGTAACAAACAATATAAAATATCTTGGTGTGACTCTAACCAAACAAGTGAAAGATCTGTATGACAAGAACTTCAAGTCTCTGAAGAAAGAAATTGAAGAAGATCTCAGAAGATGGAAAGATCTCCCATGCTCATGGATCAGCAGGATTATTATAGTTAAAATGGCCATCCTGCTGAAAGCAATCTACAGATTCAATGCAATCCCCATCAAAATTCCAACTCAATTCTTCATAGACTTAGGAAGAGCAATTCTCAAATTCATATGGAATAACAAAAAACCGAGGATAGCAAAAACTATTCTCAACAGTAAAAGGACTTCTGGGGGAATCAGCCTCCCTGACTTCAAGCTGTACTACAGAGCAGTAGTGATAAAAACTGCATGATATTGATTCAGTGACAGGCAGGTAGATCAATGGAATAGAATTGAAGACCCAAAAATGAACCCATACACTTATGGTCACTTGATCTTTGACAAAGGAGCTAAAACCATACGGTGGAAAAAGACAGCATCTTCAACAAATGGTGCTGGTTCAACTGGCGGTCTACATGTAGAAGGTTGCGAATTGGTCCATTCCTATCTTTCTGTACAAAGCTCAAGTCCAAGTGGATCAAGGACCTTCACATAAAACTAGATACACTGAATCTAATAGAAGTGAAAGTGGGGAAGAGTCTCAAACACATGGGCACAGGGGAAAAGTTCTTGAACAGAACACCAATGGCTTGTGCTCTAAGATCAAGAATCGACGGATGGGACCTCATGAAATTACAAAGATTCTGTAAGGCAAAGGACACTGTAAATAGGACAAAATGGAAACCTACAGATTGGGAAAAGATCTTTACTAATCCTACATCTGATAGAGGGCTAATATCCAATGTATACGAAGAACCTGCTCTTACATCTTGATTGTGTTCTGTCCCTTTCTTAAGTCTTTCTTCTAAGACTCCTCCATTATTCCCTGCCCTGGCCCTTATATCTGAAGCAAGTAGTAGCTTCCATATCTATTCAATAAAGTCAATAAATTTGACTCTCTGACTCATCCTGAAATTCTTTTCTGGGGCATATTCTTATTTTACCTGGGTGGGTTAATGAGCTCCTCAGGCTACTGACAACTGTGCTGAACTGCATCCCCTGCTACTACTGCCACAACGTGTCTGTTTCTCCATACAGTATCCAGTGTCTAGTATGTCTACCTGACATAAAGTCATTTCTTAATATTGGATTTTTAAAACTCCACGAATAATTGTTGACTTTGGGATCAGATAAGCTAAATTCTTACATGTTTTGTTTGTTACTTCCTTCATGAAATTTCCTACTTGGATATTACACTGGCTGGTTTTGTGTGTTAACGTGACACAAGTTAGAGTCATCAGAGAGGAATAAGCCTCCATTGAGAAAATATCTCCATGAGATCCAGCTGTAAGGCATTTTCTCAGTTAGAGATCAAATGGGGAAGCCCCAGCTGGGTGGCATCCTTAGCTGGTCATCCTGGGTTCTATAAGAAAGCAGACTGAGCAAACCATGTGTGCTAGTTAGTAAGCAGCGCCCCTCCATGGCCCCTGCCTCCAGGTTCCAGCCCTGCTTGAATTCCTATCCTGACTTCCTTCAATGATGAACTATGATCTGGAAGTATAAGATGAGTAAGCCCTTTCTTCCCCAATTTGCTCTTTTGGTCATGGTGTTTCATCAAAGTAGTCGAAACCCTGACTAAGACAGATATTAAACACAATATGCTGAAAGTAAGTACATACAGTGTTGAATAATCTCATGTTTGAGTTAGAACTGGGGGAATTTAAAGTCTTATCATTGTTCACAAAGACTACATGTCTGCAGTGCAAACAAATGGAGTTGTGGAATGTGGTCAGTTTAAGATACAAAGGAGTGTGTGTAAGAAGATAGAGATGCTGATTTTATGGTGATCAGGTGTGGAGAGGGGACCTTGAGAGGTCTGGGAGTGAGAATGGAAGTCGGTGGGGGTCATCTCTGGGACTAATTGGAGACCTGAGATGGCGGAGGCTATGGTGAGTCTATGGGGGTCATCCTAGCTGAGATTCCTAACCGTGAGGGATATAGAGACTGAAGTGCCCACCTCCTGTAGCCAGGCAGGACTTCCAGTGGAGAGAGGTGGATATCAACCCACCCAACAAAACATTCAACCCCAAATTTGTCCTGCCTATAAGAAACACAGGGATAAAGATGAACCAGATACTGAAGGAACAGCTAACCAATGACTGCCATAACTTGAGACCCATCCCATGTGAGAGCCAATCCATGACACTATTAATGATACTCTGCTATGCTTGCAGAAAGGAACCTAGCATAACTGTCTCCTGAGAGGCTTCTTGCAGCAGTGGATGGAGGCAGATGCAGAGACTCACAGCCAAACATCAGAGTTCAGGGAATCTTGTGGAAGAATGGGGGATAGAATTGAGCAAGCTGAGGACTGAGGATAAGAAGGCCTACAGAGTCAACTAACCTGGGCCCAGGGGGGCTCACAGAGACTGAGCCACAAACTAAAGAGCATGCAGGAGCCGCATGTAGGCCCCCTACACATTTATAGCAGAGGTGCTGCTTGGTTTTCATGGGAGTCTCCTAAAAGTTTGAGCAGGGACTCTCTCTGACTATGTTGCCTGCCTTTTGATCCCCTTACCCTACCAGGACTGCCAGGTTAGGTCTCAGAGGGAGAGGATTTGCCTAGTAGTGCTGGTACTGGATGTCCCAGAGTAGGGTGGGATCCAAGGGGTGCTTCCCTTTCTCTGAGGGGAGAGGGTGATGGGAATAGGGATTTTTAAGGGCAGAACTAGGAGGAAAAGAGGGAGGGCAACTGTGATTGGTATGTAAAGTAAATAAAAAACTAAATTATTGAAAAGGAGAAGGCAGAGGTAATTGCAAGAAGGTAAAAATTAATTAAAATATAATTTCCAATGATTGTTAAAGTGAGAGCTCAATTTGGGCCAGAGGTTATATTTTTTAGAATGAACTTTAAAGGTGAAATCTTGAGTTTACATATTCATTGGGTTATATGACTCTGATCTTCGAAGAACACTCAGCTAAAGGCTCAAAAGGATTCTGTCAGAAGTGATCAGCAGGCAATTTCTAAAACCTTTTTGAAGTAGATAATTATCTATGGGGGAGAGGGCTTGGTTACACTTCTCTTTGGTGATTATCTTAGACTGTACCCCTAATGCTGACAGTGGCTAGTAGTTTAACCTAAATGTATTTGAGGACAATATAAAAGTATCGGAAGAGTTCATTGTTATTTAGTTTTAAATCACACATTTGAGAAAGACTAGAGGCAGAAAAGGTGTGTATGTGTGTTCACATGTAAGCAAAATACTCTGCCTTCCAGTCTGATAACACTCTGAGGAAATGTAATTTGATCTGTAATGAAGTTGCAAATGAGAATGGGGTTTTAGAGAAGAACCACTGTGTTCTTAGTCCCTTATTACCAACCCCCACATATTTCCAGAGATGGAGAGAATTGAGCAGCAACATTGTGATTTTGGTTTTAGGAAATCCTTTGTGTTTGTTTGTTAAGAGCTTAGTAGTTGTGCTGGCTAGTTTTATGTCTACTTGACACAAGCTAGAGCCATTTGAAAGGAGGGAACCTCAAATGAGAAAATGTTTCCATGAGATTGGGATGTAGACAAGACTGTAGGGAACTTTCTTAAGTAGTGATCAAAGTGGAAGGGCCCAGCTCATTATGGGTGGTACCACCCATGGATTTTATAAGAAAGATGAACAAATCATAGGAACCACTAAGCAGTGTCCTTCCATGGCCTCTACTTCAGTTCTTGCCTCCAGTTTCCTGCTCTGAGTTCCTGTCCTGACCTCCTTTGATGATAAACAGCAATATGGAAGTGTAAGCCAAACAACCTCCTAAGTTGTTTCATTGTAGCAATAATAATCCTAACTAAGACCGCAGTAAATCCCATACCTTAAGTTTGAAATGGCTTTCTGATGATTTCCAAGGAAATAAAAGAATAGATACCATTTTTTAATGGTGGGGAAAACAGGGTCTCACACATGCTTAGCAGATGCTCTATCCACTACTGAACTATGTCTCTAATATATTTAAATTTTTATTTATTCGTAATTATTGGTGGTGGTGGTGGTGTGGGAGTGGTGCACATGCCACCATGTGTATATGGAGACAAGAGGAGAGCTTTGTGGTGTTGATTCTTTCATTCCACCTTTATATAAGTTCTTGAGATCAAAATCATGTTGCTAGGTTTGCTTGGCAAGCACTTCCACTTCCTGAGCCTTGGACTCCAATCTTACAGATGCTCTACCACTGAGCTATACCTCACACACTCCAATCTAACATGATTGGAACAGTGTCTGTGTTATACTTTATGAGTGTGGGCTAAATCAAGATTTAGAAGTATATATAAAAAATGAGGGGATAGGGCAGGGGCTGGAGAAGGCTTTGTTTGGATTCCTTATTGGAACTCAAATAACCTGGGCACCTGTCACAGTTTAAATTCTGATCAGTCAAACAGGATTAATGAGAGCAACATCTAGAATAGTGGGGTGAGAACCAAGAAGAGAAAAGGGACTGATGTCAGAAATGGGAGACTGGTGCCAAAGGGCAAACTTTGTCCTCCTCCAAGTTGATCTGGAGCACTATCCTTCACTCACGACTCAGGAGACAAATGCATGATGGCAGGAGAGGGTTGGAGTAACACAACCAGTACTCAAGTTACCTCCATTCGTTACTGGCTGCATTAGGGGTGTAATATTGATGAACTTTTACTTCATTTTGCATTGAATAAAGTGAATATTTACCTTATTTGTTCTTTCACCATTTTTCTCTTGTGTCTAAAGACTATAGACTGTGTTTTCTCCTGCTGTCAGCTTGTTTTGGAAGTTTCATTTGCTTCATTATCTCTCTTCCTGTTCTCAAGACTCCATTGAGTTTGCCATTGGAACTGAGGAAGCCCCATAAAAAAGGTTGGCCAATCATGGAAAAGTGTGTGATGCATGTAATGGTGGTGAGTCAGAGAAACAATAAATGTCAGCAGAAAATAATCCTTTATATTTTGCTCCTCTTGGTTTGATGTCTTGGGATCCTAAATTCAACCAATAAAAGACAGATTAATAAGAGAGAAAAAACACCACAGTGTTAAGAAATGGCACCCAGGAAGTAGGCAGATGAATGATACTTATACTGTTTTAGGCTTTTCTGAGGAAGGGTTGAGGCAATTGCTGGGAAGGGAATCAGAGCAACACGGTTAAAAAAAGGATAATTGTATTATGCAGATGATAGGGTCTTAGGTGGCAAGAATTTTTTAATCATTATGTTACATACTTTGTCTGCATGAATGTCTGATCACCACATGCATATGTGGTGCCCATGGAGGCAAGAAGGTATTAGATCACCTAGAACTGGAGTTACTGGATGTGAGTGACCATGTAGATGTTGGAAAGCAAACCCTGGTTCTCTGGAAGAGCAGTCAGTTCTTAAACACAGAGAAATTTCTCTAGCTACTAGAGATGTTTTCTACAGTGATTTTCTTCCTGATATGAGATAGATTTTTAAATGTAAGATTTCTTTTAAAGGGGAAAAATTATATACTCTCATTTGAGTAGATAGAAGTTTTCTATTGTTATTGATGTTTTTCTTTTTCTTTTTTCTATATCAGCTAATGCACAATCACTTTTATCTCAAAAGAATTCATGTGCCAAAGGTGGGTAAGGAATTTTGACAATAGAGACAAATTGAGCTGTAGACAAAGTTTAGGTCTTTCTTCAAAATATCTCTAACACCAGACACCTCTGTGCCATTCCAGAGTTAAGACCACAAAACAGAGGCTGGAGAGATGAGTCAGTGCTTAAGACTGCATACTGTAGTTTTTGTTGGTATTTAAGACCATGGTGATCTGATAGGATGCATGGAATTATTTCACTCTTCTTGTATCAGTTGAGGGGTGTTTTGTGACCAATTATATGGTCAAATTTGGAGAAGGTACCATGAGGTGCTGAGAAGGTATGTTCTTTTGATTTAGGATAAAATGTTTATAGACATCTATTAAATCTATTTGATCAATAACTTCTGTTAGTTTCAATGTGTCTCTGTTTAGTTTGTGTTTCCATGATCTGTCCATTGATAAGAGTGGGGTGTTGAAGTCTCTCAATATCTGTCCCGCCCTGCAGGACCTCGTTATTCGTGGGGTCGAGGGGGGCCAAGCCTGAAAGAAAAACGGGCGAGAAAGAGGAGCGAGACCAAGCAGAATCTTGTCAAGGTCTCATTTATTCTTGAAACATAGGCTGTTTTTAAAGCAGAAGTGAGGCAAAGGGAGGGGTGGGAATGAGGCGAAGGGAGGAATGGGAAGCAGGGAGCTTGTGGTTTCTGGTCGCTCTGGCTCATCGATCTTCAGAACGGCCAGTTCCCAGAGCATGGGGAACAATTAATCTTCAAACAATTGTGACCAGTTCTCAGAAGGTATCGCAAGGCTGTGCCAAGCTTGGTGGGGTCAGGTTCCCAGGAGCGGCATGAAGACTTCAGCTCCGCTTCAGCTCCCAACAAATATCATTGTATTAGGTACAGTGTGTGCTTTGAGCTTTAGTAAAGTTTCTTTTATGAATGTGGGTGCCCTTGCATTTGGAGCATAGATGTTCAGAATTGAGAGTATTTCTTGGTAGATTTTTCGTTTGATGAGTATAAAATGGACTTCCTTATCCTTTTTGATAACTTTTTGTGGAATGATGATTTTGTTTGATATTAGAATGGCTACTCCAGCTTGTTTTTTGGGACCATTTGCTTGGAAAATTGTTTTCCAACCCTTTACTCTTAGGTAGTGTTTCTCTTTGACACTGATGTGTGTTTGCTGTATACAGCAAAATACTGGGTCCTGTTTACATATCGAGTCTGTTAGACTATGTCTTTTTATTGGGGATTTGAGTCCACTGATGTTAAGAGATAATAAGGAATACTGATTGTTGCTTCCTATTATTTTTGATGTTATTTTTATGTTTGTGTGGCAATATGCTTTTGGGTTTATTGAAAAATTACTTCCTTTCTTTTTCTAGGGTGTAGTTTCCCTCCTTGTGTTGGCTTTTTCCATCTACTATCCTTTGTAGGGCTGGATTTGTGGAAAGATATTGTGTAATTTTGATTTTGTCATGGAATAGCTTATATTCTCCATTTATGATAATTGAGAGTTTTGCTGGGTATAGTAGCCTGATCTGTCATTTGTGTTTTCTTAGGGTATGTATGACATCTGCCCTGTGGTAAGAAGTCTGGTGTAATTCTGATAGGTCTGTCTTCATATGTTACTTGACCTTTTTTCCTTACTTCTTCTAATATTCTTTCTTTGTTTTGTGTATTTGGTGTTTTGACTATTACATGATTGGAGGAATTTCTTTTCTGGTCCCATCTGTTTGGAGTTCTGTAGGTTTCTTTAATGTTTATGTTCATCATGTTCTTTGGGTTATGGAAGTTTTCTTCTGTAATTTTGTTGAAGATATTTACTGGCCCTTTAAGTTGGGAATCTTCATTCTCTTCTATACCTATTATCCTTAGGTTTGGTCTTCTCATCATTTCTTGGATTTCCTGGATGTTTTGGGTTAAGAGCTATTTGCATTTTGCATTTTCTTTCACTGTTGTGTCAATGCTTTCTATGGTATCTTCTGCACTTGAGAGTATCTTCTGCACCTGAGATTCTCTCTTCTGTCTCTTGGATTCTGTTGGTGAAGCTGGCATCTATGACTCCTGCTATTTTTCCTAGGTTTTCTATCTCCAGAACTGTCTCCCTTTGTGATTTCTTTATTGTCTCGATTTCCATTTTTAGATCCTGGATGGTTTGTTCAATTCCTTCATCTGTTTGGTTGTGTTTCCCGACAATTCTTTAAGGGATTCTTGTGTTTCCTTTTTAAGGGGTTCTAGCTGTTTACCTTTGTTCTTCTATATTTTTTATTTATTTTTTGATACTATATTTACATTTCAAGTGTTTCCTCCTTTAATGATCTCCCCTTTGGAACCTGCCTATTCCCTCCACCCTCCCCATGCCTCTATGGGGGTATTCCCACACCCAGCCACCCACCTACTCTCATCTTCCCTCCTTGGAATTCTCCAATACTGGGGCATCTAACACCTTCAGGCCCAAGAGCCTCTCCTCCACCTGATGGCAAACAAGTCCCTCCTCTGCCACATATGTGGCCAGCACCATGGCTCCCTCCATGAGTATTATTTGGTTGGTGATCCAATCTCCAGGAGCATCGGGAGGTCAGGTCAGTGGATACTGTTGCTCCCTCCATGGGGCTGCAAACTCCCTCATCTCCTTCAGTCCCTTCTCCAACTCCTCCATCTGGGACCTGACACTCAGCTCAATGGTTGCTGTGAAGTGACTCTTGGGTATTTCGAACTTTTGGGCTAATAAGCACTTATCAGTGAGTACATACCGTGTTCATTCTTTTGTGACTGAGTTACCTCGCTCAGGATGATATTTCCAAGTTCCATCCATTTGCCTGTGAATTTCATGAAGTCATTGTTTTTAATAGCTGAGTAGTATTCCATTGTGTAAATGTACCACATTTTCTTTTCTTTTTTTTCTGTACAGTTCTAGATTTTTTCATACTTTATTTACATTTCAAATGTTTCCCCCTTTCCATGTCTCCCCTTTGGAACCGCCCCATTTTATCCCACCTCCCCCTGCCACTATGGGGGTATTCTCCGACCCACCCACCTACCCACACTCGTCTTCCCTCCTTGTCATTCTCCTTTACTGGGGGATCTAACACTCTCAGGCCCAAGGGCCTCTCTTCCCCCTGATGGCTAACAAGACCCTCATCTGCTGTCACATGAGTTTTTGATCTTAGCCATTCTGACTGGTGTGTGGTGGAATCTCAGGGTTGTTTTGATTTGCATTTCCTTGATGACTAAGGATGTTGAACATTTCGTTAGGTGCTTGTCAGTCATTCGAGTTTCCTCAGTTGAGAATTCTCTGTTTAGCTCTGATCCTCAATTTTTGATAGGGTTATTTGGATCTCTGGAGTCTAGCTTCTTGAGTTCTTTGTATACATTGGATATTAGCCCTCTATCAGATGTAGGATTGGTAAAGATCTTTTCCCGATCTGTAGGTTGACGTTTTGTCCTATTTACAGTGTCCTATGCCTTACAGAAACTTTGTAATTTTATGAGGTCCCATCTGTCAATTCTTGATTTTAGAACACAATCCATTGATGTTCTGCTCAGGAACTTTCCCCCCTGTGCCCATGTGTTCCAGACTTTTCCCCACTTTCTCTTCTATTAGATTCAGTGTATCTGGTTTTATGTGGAGGTCCTTGATCCACTTGGACTTGAACTTTGTACAGGGAGATAGGAATGGATCAATTCCCAATCTTCTTCATGTAGACCTCCAGTTGAACCAGCACCATTTGTTGAAGATGCTATCTTTTTTCTACTGTATGGTTTTAGCTCCTTTGTCAAAGATCAAATCACCATAAGTATGTGGGTTCATTTCTGGGTCTTCGATTCTATTCCATTGATATACCTGCCTGTCACTGTACCAATACCATGCAGTTTTTATCACTTCTGCTTTATAATATGGGGAGGTTATATTATAATACAGGGAGGCTGATTCCCCCAGAAGTCCTTTTATTGTTGAGAATAGTTTTTGCTATCCTGGCTATTTCGTTATTCCATATGAATTTGAGAATTGCTCTTTCTAAGTCTATGAAGAATGGAATTGGGATTTTGATGGGGATTGCATTGACTCTATAGATGGCTTTTGGAAGGATGGCCATTTTAAATATATTGATCCTGCCAATCCATGAGCTTGGGAGATCTTTCCATCTTCTGAGGTCTTCTTCAATTTCTTTCTTCACAGACTTGAAGTTCTTCTCATAGAGGTCTTTCACTTGTTTGGTTAGAGTCACACCAAGATATTTTATATTTTTTTGTGACAATTGTATAAGGTGTCACTTCCTAATTTTTTCTCGGCCTGATTATCCTTCGAGTATAGGAAGGCTACTGATTTGCTTGAGTTAATCTTTTATCCAGCCACTTTGCTGAAGTTGTTTATCAGCTGTAGGAGATCTCTGGTGGAGTTTTCGGGTCACTTAAGTATACCATCATATCATCTGCAAATAGTGATATTTTGATTTCTTCCTTTCCAATTTGTATCCCTCCTTTTGTTGTCTGATGGCTTTAACTAGAACTTCAAGTACAATATTGAATAGACAGGGAGAGAGAGAGGGCAGCCTTGCCTAGTCCCTGATTTTAGTGGGATTGCTTCGAGTTTCTCTCCATTTAGTTTGATGTTGGCCACTGGTTTGCTGTGTATTGCTTTTACTATGTTTAGGTATGCTCCTTGAATTCCCGATCTTTCCAAGACTGTTATCATGAAGGGATGTTGAACTTTGTCAAATGCTTTTTCAGCGTCTAATGAAATGACCATGTGGTTTTTTTTTCTTTGAGTTTGTTTATGTAGTGGATTACACTGATGGATTTCTGGGTATTGAACCATCCCTGCATCCCTGGGATGAAGCCAACTTGATCATGGTGAACCATCATTTTGATCTGTTCTTGGATTCGGTTTGCAAGAATTTTATTGAGTATTTGTGCATCGATGTTCATAAGGAAATTGGCCTGAAGTTTTCTTTTATTGTTGGGTCTTTGTGGGATTTTGGTATCAGTGTAACTGTGGCCTCATAGAATGAATTGAGTAGTGTTCCTTCCGTTTCTATTTTGTGAAATAGACTGAAGAGTATTGATATTAGGTCTTCTTTGAAGGTCTAATAGAATTCTGCACTGAACCTATCTGGTCCTGGGCTTTTTTTGGTTAGGAGACTTTTAATGACTGCTTCTATTTCTTTAGGGGCTATGGGACTGTTTAGATGGTTTATCTGATCCTTATTTAACTTTGGTAATTTGTATCTGTCTAGAAAGGTGTTCATTTCATCCAGATTTTCCAATTTTGTTGCATATAGGCTTTTGTAGTAGGATCTGATGATTTTTTAAATTTCCTCAGAATCTGTTGTTATATCTCCCTTTTCATCTCTAATTTTATTAATTTTCATAATGTCTCTGTGCCCTCTGGTTAGTCTGGCTAAGGGTCACTTAAGTATACCATTTTATCATCTGCAAATAGTGATATTTTGATTTCTTCCTTTCCAATTTGTATCCCTTTGACCTCCTTTTGTTGTCTAACTGCTCTATCTAGAACTTCAAGTACTATATTGAATAGAAAGGGAGAGAGAGGGCAGCCTTGCCTAGTCCCTGATTTTAGTGGGATTGCTTCGAGTTTCTCTCCATTTAGTTTGATGTTGGCAACTGGTTTGCTGTGTATTGCTTTTACTATGTTTAGGTATGCTCCTTCAATTCCCGATCTTTCCAAGACTGTTATCATGAAGGGATGATGAATTTTGTCAAATGTTTTTCAGCATCTAATGAAATGACCATGTGTTTTTTTTTTCTTTGAGTTTGTTTATGTAGTGGATTACATTAATAGATTTCCAGGTATTGAACCATCCCTGCATCCCTGGGATGAAGCCTACTTGATCGTGTTGAATGAACATTTTAATGTGTTCTTGGATTCGGTTTGATAGAATTTTATTGAGTATTTTTGCATCGATATTCAAAAGGGAAATTGGTCTGAAGTTTTATTTTATTGTTGAGTCTTTGTGAGGTTTTGGTATCAGTGTAACCGTGGTCTCATTGGGTAGTGTTCCTTCTGTTTCTATTTTGTGGAATAGATTGAAGAGTATTGGGATTAGGTCTTTATTGAAGGTCTGATCAAATTCTGCACTTGAACCTATCTAGTCCTGGGATTTTTTTTGGTTGACAGACTTTTAGTGACTGCTTCTATTGCTTTAGGGGTTATGGGGCTGTTTAGATGGTTTATCTGATCCTTATTTAACCTTGGTATTTGGTTTCAGTCTAAAAACTTGTCCATTTCCTCCAGGTTTTCCAATTTTGTTGCACATAGGCTTTTGTAGTAGGATATGATGTTTTTTTTTAATTTCCTCAGAATCGGTTGTTATATCTCCCTTTTCTTTTCTAATTTTGTTAATTTGCATACTGTCTCTCTGCCAGCTGGTTAGTCTGCCTAAGGGTTTCTCTATCTTGTCGATTTTCTCAAAGAACCAGCTCCTGGTTTTGTTGATTGTTTGTATAATTCTTTTAGTTTCTACTTGGTTGATTTCAGTCCTTAATTTGATTATTTCCTGCCTTCTACTCCTCTTGGGTGTATTAGCTTCTTTTTGTTCTAGAACTTTCAGATGTGCTGTTAAGCTGTCAGTGTATGCTCTCTCCAGTTTCTTTTTGGAGGCATTCAGAGCTATGAGTTTTCCTCTTAACACTGCTTTCATTGTGTCCCATAGGTTTGGGTAAGTTGTACTTTCATTTTCATTGAATTATAGCAAGTCTTTAATTTCCTTCTTTATTTCTTCCTTGACCAAGTTATCATTAAGCAGAGCATTGTTCAGCTTCCATGTGTATGTGGGCTTTCTGTTGTTGTTGTTGCCATTGAAGACCAACCTTAATCCGTAGTGATCTGATAGGAGACATGGGATTATTTCAATCTTCTTATATCTGTTGAGGTTTGTTTTGTGACTAATTATATGATCAATTTTGGAGAAGGTACCATGAGGTGCTGAGAAGAAGGTATAGTCTTTTGATATGGATGAAATGGTCTATAGATATTGGTTAAACCCATTTGGTTCATAGCATCTGTTAGTTTCACTGTTTCTCTGTTTAGTGTATGTTTCTAAGATCTGTCCATTGTTGATAGTGGGGTATTGTAGTCTCCCACTATTATTGTGTGAGGTGCAATGTGTGCTTTGATCTTTAGTAAAGTTTCTTTTATGAATGTGGGAGCTCTTGTATTCAGGACATTGATGTTCAGAACTGAGAGTTCTTCTTGGTAGATTATTCCTTTGATGAGTATGAGGTGTCCTTCCATATCTTTTTTGATGACTTTTGGTTGAAAGTCAATTTTATCCGACATTAGAATGGCTACTCCAGGCTGGTTTTTTTTGGGGAGGGGGCATTTGCCTGGAAAATTGTTTTCCAGCCCTTTACTGTGAGGTATTATTTGTCTTTAACAGGGAGGTGAGTTTCCTGGATGCGGCAAAATACTGGGTCCTGTTTATGGATCCGTCTGTCAGTCTATTTATTTTTACTGCGGAGTTGAGACCACTGATCTTAAGAGATATTAAAGAATAGTGATTGTTGTTTCCTGTTATTTTTGATGTTGTTTATATGTATTTGCGGGTATCTTCTTTTGAGTTTTTTGAGAGATTACTTTCTTGCTTTTTCTTGGGTGTAGTTTCCCTCCTTGAGTTGGCGTTTCCCATGTATTATTCTTTGTAGGTCTGGGTTTGTGGAAACATAATGTCCCAATTTGGATTTGTCGTAGAATATTTTGGTTTCCCCATCTATGCTAATTGAGAGTTTTGCTGGGTATAACAGCCTAGGCTAGCATTTGTGTTCTCTTAGATTATGTATGAGATCTGCCTAGGCTCATCTATCTAGCTTTCATAGTCTCTAGTGAGAAGTCCGGTGTAATTCTGATAGTTCTGCCTTTATATATTACTTGCCCTTTTTCCCTTACTGCTGTTAATATTCTTTCCTTGTTTTGTGTATTTGGTGTTTTGACTCTAATGTGATGGGGGAGGAATTTCTTTTCTGGTCCAGTCTATTTGGCGTTCTGTAGGCTTCCTGTATATTTATGTTCATCTCTTTCTTTAGGTTATGGAAGTTTTCTTCTATAATTTTGGTGAAGGTATTTACTGGTCCTTTAAGTTGGGAATCTTCACTCTCTTCTATACTTATTATCCTCAGGTTCTGTGTTCTCGTTACATCCTGGATATCTTAGATGTTTTGGGTTAGGAGCTTTTTGGATTTTGTGTTTACTTTGACTGTTGTGTCCATGTTTTCTATGGTATCTTCCACACCTGAGATTCTCTCTTCCATCTCTTTTATTCTGTTGGTGATGCTTGCATCTGTGACTCCTGATTTCTTTCCTATGTTCTCTAACTCCAGGATTGTCTCCCTTTGTGATTTCTTTATGGTTTCTCTTTCTGTTTTTAAATCCTGAATGGTTTTGTTCATTTGTTTGATTGTGTTTTCCTGTAATTCTGCCCATTTGAATGTGTTTTCCTGTAATTCTTCAAGGGATTTTTGTGTGTCCTCTTTAAGGGCTTCCAGTTGTTTACCTTATATTTCTATAATGGAGTTATTTATTTCCTTCTTAAAATCTTCTATAATCCTCTTGATATGTAGTTTCAAGTCTGAGTCTTCCTTTTCTGGTATGTTGGGGTATCCAGTACTGGCTGTGGTGGGAGAGCTGGGTTCTGATGAAGCCATGTAGTCTTGGTTTCTGTTCCTTGTGTTCTTGGCCTTGCCTTTTGCCATCTGGTTATCTCTGGTGTTAGCTGGTCTTTCTCTCTCTGACTGTGGCTTGTCTTTCCTTCATGCCCAGTATCAATATTCCTTGGAGACCAGTTCTCTCTCCCAGCTGTTCCTCAGTCCCTGCGCCTGGAATCCTCCTCTTGCTGGCTTTTCCATACATGTGGGTGGCTTGCTTTCTTCCTGTGCTGTTTGTCTTGGGAGCCCTGGTGGCCCAGGCAGAGGTCTCCCGCCACAGGTGAAAACAGGCAGGCTCTTACCTCCTGGCTGGTACTCAGTCCCTGTGTCTGGAGTCCTTCTTCCACTGGCTTTTCCACACAAGTGGGCGGCTCGATTTCTCCCAGTGCTGTTTGGCTATGAAGCCCTGGTGGCCCAGGCAGAGGTCTCTCACCACAGGTGGAAACCAGCAGGCTCTTACCTCCCAGATCATACCACGCTTTTTGTATCCATTCCTTTGTTGAGGGACATCTGGTTTGTTTCCAGCTTCTGGCTATTATAAATATGGCTGCTATGAACATAGTGGAGCATGTGTCCTCATTATATGTTGGAGCATCTTCTGAGTATATGCCCAGGAGTGATATAGCTGGGTCCTCAGGTCATATAATGTTCATTTTTCTGAGGGTCTGCCAAGCTGATTTCCAGAGAGGTTGTGTCAGCTTGTAATCCCACCAGCAATGGAGGAGTGTTCCTCTTTCTCCACATCCTCGCCAATATTTGCTGTCACCTGAGTTTTTGATCTTAGCCATTATGACTGGTGTGAAGTGGAATCTCAGGGTAGTTTTGATTTGCATTTTCTTGATGAATAAGGATGTTGAACATTTCATTAGGTGCTTCTCAGCCATTTGAGGTTCCTCAGTTGAGAACTCTGTTTAGCTCTGTTCCCCATTTTTTGATAGGGTTATTTGGATCTCTGGAGTCTAACTTCTTAAGTTCTTTGTATATATTGGATATTAGCCCTCTATTGGAAGTAATATTGGAAAAGATCTTTTCCAAATCTGTTGGTAGCCATTATTTCCTATTTACAGTGTCCTTTGCCTTACAGAATCTTTGTAATTTTATGAGGTCCCACTTGTCAATTCTTGATCTTAGACCATAAGCCACTGGTGTTCTGTTGATGAACATTTCCCCTGTGCCCATGTATTCGAGACTTTTCCCCACTTTGTGTTATATTAGATTCAGTGTGTCTGGATTTATGTTGAGGTCCTTTAACCACTTGGACTTGAGCTATGGACAGGGAGATAGGAATGTATCAATTTGCATTCTTCTACATGTTAACCTCCAGTTGAACCAGCATCATTTGTTGAAGATGCTGTCTTTTTTCCCCACTGGATGGTTTTAACTCCTTTGTCAAAGATCAAGTGACCATAAGTATATGGGTTCATTTCTGGGTCTTCAGTTCTATTCCATTGATCTACCTGCCTGTCACTGTACCAATATCATGCAGTTTATATCAATACTGCTTTATAATATAAGGAGGCTATATTATAATACAGGGAGGCTGATTCCCCCAGAAGTCCTTTTATTGTTGAGAATAGTTTTTGCTATCCTGGGTTTTGTGTTATTCCATGTGAATTTGAGAATTGCTCTTTCTAAGTCTATGAAGAATTCAGTTGGAATTTTGATGGGGATTGCTTTGAATCTGTAGATTGCTTTCAGCAGGATGACCATTTAACTACATTAATCCTGCCAATCCATGAGCATGGGAGATCTTTCCATCTTCTGAGTTCTTCGATTTTTTTCTTCAGAGACTTGAAATTCTTAGAGTCAATTATTTGGTTGTGACAATTGTGAAGGGTGTGATTTCCCTAATTTCTTTCTCAGCCTGTTTATCCTTTGAGTATAGGAAGGCTACTGATTTGCTTGAGTTAATTTTGTATCCAGCTGTAGAAGATCTCTGGTCAAATTTGCCTGTCATGTAAGTATACCATCATATCATCTGCAAATAGTGATATTTTGATTTCTTCCTTTCCAATTTGTATCCCTTTGACCTCCTTTTGTTGTCTGATGGCTTTAACTAGAACTTCAAGTACAATATTGAATAGATAGGGAGAGAGAGAGGGCAGCCTTGCCTAGTCCCTGATTTTAGTGGGAATGTTTTGAGTTTCTCTCCATTTAGTTTGATGTTGGCCACTGGTTTAATGTACATTGCTTTTACTATGTTTAGGTATGCTCCTTGAATTCCTGATCTTTCCAAGACTTTTATCATGAAGGGATGTTGAACTTTGTCAAATGCTTTTTCAGCATCTAATGAAATGACCATGTGTTTTTTTTCTTTGAGTTTGTTCATGTAGTGGATTAAACTGATGGATTTCCGGGTGTTGAACCATGCCTGCATCCCTGGGATGAAGCCAACTTGATCATGGAATGATCGTTTTGATGTGTCCTTGGAATCCGTTTGCAATCATTTTATTGAGTATTTTTGTATCGATATTCTTAAGGGAAATCGGTCTGAAGTTTTCTTGTATTGTTGGGTCTTTGTGGGATTTTGGTATCAGTGTAACTGTGGCCTCATAGAATGAATTGGATAGTGTTCCTTCTGTTTCTATTTTGTGGAATAGATTGAGGAGTATTGCTATTAGGTCTTCCTTGAAGGTCTCTTAGAATTCTGCACTGAACCCATCTGGTCCTGGGCTTTTTTTTTCGTTTGGGAGACTTTTAAAGACTGCTTCTATTTCTTTAGGGGTTATGGGACTGTTTAGATGTTTTATCTGATCATGATTTAGCTTTGGTATTTGATATCTGTCTTGAAACTTGTCCATTTCCTCCAGATTTTCGTATTTTGTTGCTTATAGGCTTTTGTAGTAGTATCTGATGATTTTTTAATTTCATCAGAATCTGTTGTTATAACATCTACCTTTTCATTTCCAATTTTGTTAATTTGGATATTGTCTCTGTGTCCTCTGATTAGTTTGCCTAAGGGTTTATCTATCCTGTTGATTTTCTCAAAGAACCAGGTCCTGGTTTTGTTGATTCTTTGTATAGTTGTTTTAGTTTCTACTTGGTTGATTTCAGCCCTGAATTTGATTATTTCCTGCCTTCTATTCCTCTTAGCTATATTAGCTTCTTATTTTTCTAGAACTTTCAGGTGTGCTGTTAAGCTGCTAGTATATGTTCTCTTCAGTTTCTTTTTGGAGGCATTCAGAACTATGAGTTTTTCTGTTAACACTGCTTTTATTGTGTCCCATGGGTTTGGGTATGTTGTTCTTTCATTTTCATTAAATTCTAGGAAGTCTTTAATTTCTTTCTTTATTTCTTCTTTGACTAAGTTATCATTGTCTAGAGCATTGTTCAGCTTCAATGTGTATGTGGGCTTTCTGTTGTTGTTGTTGCCAATGAAGGCCAGCCTTAATCTGTAGTGATCTGATAGGATGCATGCGATTATTTTAATCTTCTTATATCTGTTGAGATTTGTTTTGTGACCAATTATATGATCAATTTTGGAGAAGGTACCATGAGGTGCTTAGAAGGTATATTCTTTTGATGTAGGATGAAATGTTCTATAGATATCAGTTAAATCCATTTGGTTCATAACATGTGTTAGTTTCACTGTGTCTCTGTTTGGTTTGTGTTTCCAAGATCTGTCCATTGATGATAGTTGGGTGTGGAAGTCTCCCACTATTATTGTGTGAGGTGCAATGTGTGCTTTCAGCTTTAATAAAGTTTCTTTTATGAATGTGGGAGCCCTTGCATTCAGGGCATAGATGTTCAGAATTGAGAGTGCTTGCTAGATTTTTCCTTTGATGAATATGAAGTGTCATTCCTTATTTATTTATTTATTTATTTATTTATTTATTTTTGATGACTTTTGTTTGAACGTTGATTTTATCTAATATTAGAATGGCTATTCCAGCCTGTTTCTTGTGGCCATTTGTCTGGAAAATTGTTTTCCAACCCTTTACTCTGAGGTAGTGTTTGTCTTTCACACGGAGGTGTGTTTCCTGGATGCAGCAAAATACTGGGTTCTGTTTATTGATCCAGTCTGTCAGTCTATGTCTTTTTATTGGGGAATTGAGTCCATTGATGTTAAGCGATATTAAGGAATAGTGATTGTTGCTTCCTGTTATTTTTGATGTTGTTTATGTGGCTATCTTCTTTTGGGTTTGTTGAAAGTTACTTTCTTGCTTCTTTTAGGTTGTAGTTTCCCTCCTTGTGTTGGCGTTTTCCATCTATTATTCGTTGAAGGGCTGGGTTTGTGGAAACATAATGTGCAAATTTGGATTTGTTATAGGATATTTTGGTTTCACCATCTATGATTATTGAGAGTTTTGCTGGGTTTAGCATCCTGGGCTGGCATTTGTGTTCTCTTAGGGTCTGTATGAGATCTGACCAGGATCTTCTTGCTTTCATAGTCTCTGGTGAGAAGTCTGGTGTAATTCTGATAGGTCTGTCTTTATATGTTACTTGCCCTTTTTTCCTTACTGCTTTTAATATTCTTTCCTTGTTTTGTGTATTTGGTGTTTTGACTATAATATGACGGTAGGAATTTCTTTTCTGGTCCAGTCTATTTGGCGTTCTGTAGGCTTCTTGTATATTTATGTTCATCTTTCTTTAGGTTAGGGAAGTTTTCTTCTATAATTTTGTTGAAGATATTTACTGGTCCTTTAAGTTGGGGTACTTTACTCTCTTCTATACCTATTATCCTCAGGTTCTGTCTTCTCATTGTATCCTGGATATCCTGGATATTTGGGGTTTGGGGGTTTTTGCCTTTTTCATTTCATTGACTTTTGTGTCAATGTTTTCTATGGTATCTTCTGCACTTGAGCATCTCCCTTCTCTTTCTTGTATTCTGTTGGTGATGATCTCATCTATGACTCCTGATTTCTTTCCTAGGTTTTTTAACTCCAGGGTTGTTTCCTTTTGTGATTTCTTTATTGTTTTTATTTCTAATTTTAGTTCCTGGATGGTTTTCTTCATTTCCTTCATCTGTTTGATTTTGTTTTCCTTTAATTCTGCCCGTTTGATTGTATTTTCCTGTAATTCTTTAAGCTATTTTTGTGTTTCCTCTTTAAGGTCTTCTAGTTGTTTACCTCTGTTGTCTTGTATTTCTTTAAGGGAGTTGTTTATTTCCTTCTTAAAATCTTCTATTTTCCTCATGAGATGTGATTTTAATTCTGAGTCTGGCTTTTCTGGTGTGTTGGGGTATCCAAGTAGCCTTGGTTTATGTTCCTTATGTGCTTGCCCTTGCCTTTTGCCATCTGGTTATCTCTGTTGTTAGCTGGTCTTACTCTCTCTGACTGTGGCTAGTCTTTCTTGCAAGCCTAGGTGTCAATGCTCCTTGAAGATCAATTATCTTTGAGAGGAATTTGGGGTTGGAGAGCAGGGTCAACTCTGGGGTGCAGACAGAAACCAGAAGGATCTAGTCCCCAGCTGTTCCTTGTTTCCTGTGTCCTGATGGCTCTGCAAGGGTCCCTCTTGGTCCAATGAGTTTGAGAAGTAGTGGTGGTCTTCCCTGTGTTCTAAGGTGTATCAGCCCTCTTGGGATACCAGCTCTCTCCTGGCACTATTTGAGTGTGGAGCCTTGTATCACAGGATCCCCTCCCTGGCCACCAAAAGAAACCAGAATACCACTCCTCAGTCCCTGTGTCCTGGGGATTCCAGGTGGGTCCCTCTGAGCAGACAGGCTTTCCCACACTCCTGGGAGACTGTCTTTCTCCCAGCGCTATTTGGCTATAGAGCCCTAGTGGCCCCAGCAGGCTGGAGCCACAGATGGAAAAGAGAGGGCTCCGTCCTCCTAGCTGTTCCTCAGTCCCTGTGTCCTAAAGATTCTGGGTGAGTCCCGTTGAGCAGTATCAGTCCTCTTACCTCCACTCACAGGCTTTTCCACACTCCTGGGAGGATAGCTTTCTCCCAGTGCTATTTGTCTATTGAGCCCTAGTGGCCCAGTCAGAAGTCTCCAGCAACAGATCTGTTCTCCTGTATTTTGTTAAGGGGATTATTTATGTTCTTCTTAGAGTCTTCTTTCAGCATCATGAGATGTGATTTTAAATCAGAGTCATGCTTTTCTGGTGTGTTGGGGTATCCAGAGCTCCCTTTGGTGGGTGAACTGGGTTCTGATGATGACAAGTAGCCTTGGTTTCTGCTGCTTATGCACGTGCCCTTGCCTTTTGCCATCTGGTTATCACTGAAGTTAGTTGGTCTTGCTGTCTCTGATTGTGGTTTGTCCCTCCTCCAAGCCTGTATGTCAGTACTCCTTGGAGATCACTTCTCTCCAGGAGGAATTTGGGTATTAAGAGCTGTGGCACAGGGTCAGCTCCTGACACAGATGGAAACAGGGAGGATGATGTCCCAGGCTGCTCCTCAGTTCCTATGTCCCAAGGGCTCTGGGCGGATCAATCTTGGGCTAGAAATTTGAACAGAAGTGTTGGTCTTACCTGTGCTCACAGGTGTGTCAGCACTCCCAGGAGATCAACTTTCTCCAGGTGGGATTTGGGTATGGAGCACTCTGGCACAGGATCAGCTACTGGCACTGTTCACAACATCTTCTTTTAACTCTTTTATCTGCCCAGTGCAGAAAACAGAGATTGAGAAGAATGATGGTTGACTTATCAAAATTCAATCAGGTAGTAACTCCAATCGCAGCTACTGTACCAGATGTGGTGTCCTTAATTGAGTAGGTTAATGCATCTTCTGGTACATGGTATGGAGGTATTGATCTACAAATGCCTTTTTCTCAGTACATGTCCATAAGGAACACCAGAAGCAATTTGCTTTCAGTTGGCAAGGCCAGAAGCATACCTTTGCAGTTTTCCTTCAATAATATATTAATTCTCCAGCCTGGAGTCTTAACATAGTTAAAAATTAGAATCTTGATTGTCTCTCACTTAAACAGAACCTCACATTGATGCAGTATACTGATGACATTATGCTTATTGGACCAAGTGAGCAGGAAGTAGCAATCAGGTTGGACTCATTGGTAACACCTACACATATCACAGGATAGGAAATAGATCCAAGCAAAATTCATGGGTCTTCTACCTCTGTGAAATTCTTAGGAGGCCATTAGTATGGGGCATGCAGAGACATTCCTTCTGAGGTAAAAGATAAGTTATTGCAACTGAGCCCTTCCAACACCCAGAAAGAAGCACATTTAGTGGACTTTTTTGATTCTGAAAACAACACATTCCTCACTTGGGTGTGTTACTCCAGCCCATATGGAAAGCTGCTAGCTTTGAGTGAGGTATGACAGAAGAAGGTTCTTCAACAGATCCAGGCTGATGTTCAGGCTGCTCTACCACTTCAACCATATGATCCTTCAGAGCTGCTGGTACTTTAGGTGTCAATGGCAGATAGGGATGCTGTTTGGAGGTGTTGGCAGGCCCTTATAGGTGAATTACAGAGAAGACCTTTGAGATTTAGGGGCAAAGCTCTACCATCATCTGGAGACAATTATTCTCCCTTTGGAAGATAGCTCTTGGCCTTCTATTGGGTCTTAGTTGAAACTAAATATTTAACAGTGGGCTATTAGTTTACAGTGTAACTTGAGCTGCCTATCATGAGCTGGGGCATTATCTGACTCACCAAATCAGAAAGTAGCATGTGCATAGCAGCAATCTATTGTCAAATTAATGTGGTATGGACATAATATGACCTGATGTTACATGCTGAAGTTTCCAAAATGCCTATGGTTTGTATACCTACTACAATGTCATCTGCTGCCATAAGATTGGCTGACTGAGGTAGAGAAGATTAGGGCCTGTTTACTGGTGGTTCTGTATGTTATGAAGGCACTACACAGAAGTGAACAACTGTAGCATAAAACCACTTTCTGGGAGAACTCTGAAAGATAGGCAAAGGGAAATCTTCACAGTAGACAGAACTTTGGGCAATATACATGGTCATACAGTTTGTTAGGAAGGAGAAAAGGTCATACATGAGATTGTTCACTTATTCGTAAGCTATAGCCAATGCATTGGCTAGCTTGTCAGAGACATGAAAAGAACATGATTGGAAAACTGAGGAGAAAGATATCTGGGGAAGAAATATGGATAGATTCTCTAAATGGGTAAAGGGTGTGAATATAATTGTGTCACATGTAAATGCTCATCACAAGGTGGCTTCAGTTGAGGAAGAGTCCAGTAATCAAGTAGATAGGATCACCCGTTCTGTGGACATTAGGCTCTTTCTGAAGTCATTCCTGTCACTGCCCAACAAGCCCATAAGCAAAGTGACTGTAGAGGTCGAGATGAGGGTTATGCATGGACTCAACTGTGGGGAGCCGCCCGAGTCGCACCCACATTCGCCATTACAAGATGG
>JADRCH010005598.1:45134-66862 GCA_019843965.1 Rhynchomys soricoides
TCAAGATGCATTAAAGCTTTACTGCAGAAGGATCCTTTGTGTGCCGCGTCGTTCTTGCTGGCGAGACGGTAGCGCGGGATACTCAACAACATGGACCTTCACTCACAAAGGTTGACCTGGCTAAAGCTGCTGATGAATGCCAGATCTGCCAACAGCAGAGACCAACACTGAGTCCCAGATATGGCATCATTCCCCTGCATGACCAGTCAGTGACCTGGTGGCAGTTTGACAACTTTGGACCACTTTGTCTGTGGAAGGGACAATACTTTGAACTTACTGAAATGGATACTTATTCTGGTTATGGATTTGCCTTTCCTGCATGTAATGCTTAAACCACCATCCATGTACTTACAAAATGCCTTATCCATCATCATGGTATTCAATACAGTATTGCTCCTGAGCAAGGAACTCACTTCACAAGAGAGATGTTTAACAATGGGCCCATAATCATCGAATCCACAGGTCTTACCATGTTCATCCTGAATCAGCCAGTCTGATAGAGAAATGGAATGGATTTTGGAGACACAGGTAGAGTGACAATTAGGTGGCAGCAGCCTGGAAGTGGCAGGGTTCTCCAGAAATCAATATATGGTTTGAATAAGTGTCTAATATATGGTACAGTTTCTCTCATAGCCAGAATATATGAATGTAGAAATCAAGAGGAAAAGCAAATACTTCCACTCATTATCACCGTGAGTGACCAACTAGGAAAAAATTGCACACTGTTCCCATGACCTTATGTTATGCTGGTCTAGAAGTTTTGTTTCCAGAGAGAGGAACATTCCAGCCAGGAGCCACACCAAACATTCCATTCAACTTGAAGCTCCTACTTCTCTGGCCACTCTGGATTTCTGATACCTTTAACCCTACAGACTAAGAAAGAAGTAAAATTAGGAGGGGTGATTAGTACAGGCAACCATGGGGAAATTGAATTGTATGGAGTGCAGGAGATCCTTTAGGGTATCTCTTGGTGCTACCTGGTCCTGTGATTAAAGTCAATGGGAAACTACAACAGCTGAATCCAGGAAGGATGACAAAGGGCAAATACCCTTCAGGAATGTAGGTATGAGTCATTTTTTTCCAGGAAAAAAGCTGACATTCTTGCCAAGGGTGGAGGAAATGCAGAATGGATAGTAGAGAAAGATACTTATAAATACCAGTTAAGGCCACATGACCAGTTATAGAAATGGGAATTATAATGGACATGAATGTTTCTGTTTTTAAGAATGCATCTGTACAGATGTGTGTGTTTTCTTTACTCAATTTATTGATCATTTGATATAAAATTGATCATTTGATATAACATCAGTTAAGAGAATATGAACGGTTATCATATTTAAGTCTTAGATACTAAAAGAATGTCCCTCAAGGGATAGTGCCACTGTCTTAGTTTTCTATTTCTGTGAAGAAAGCATTTAATTGGGGCTGGCTCATAGTTTCAGAGGTTTAGTCCATTGTTGTCATGAAAGGGAGCATGGTGGCATACGGGCAGACATGGTGCTGGAGAAGCTGAGAGTTTGACGTCTGTATCCACAGGAAACACAAAGAAAGAACACACCACTGGACCTGGCTTGGGCTTCTAAAATCCCAAAGCCTACCCTAATGACATTTCCTCCAACAAAACTAAACCTACCCCAACAAGGCCATGCCTCCTAATCCCTTGCAAGTACCACAACTCCCTAATGACCACACATTCAAATACATGAGCCTATGGGGGTCATTCCTATGCAAACCACCACAACTACCTAGTTAAATTTATAATGTGTTTGTGGGGTTAAGGGGGGTATAGTTATATCATGTTAGGCATAATAATGACCTGGTTAAATATATAACACATTTGCAAGTATACATGGCATAGTTATATCATGGTTACATGTTATGATGGCCTGATTATTATTTTCATTTGGAAATTAATCAGAACATAAGGAAATATAGTTTTGTGTCAAGTTTACAATGGGTAGACTTTGTAATAGCTATGATTGGTTGTCAACTTGGCTACATCTGGAATTAAACTAAACCCTAACATTGAGGGTACACCTATGAGGGATTTTGTTTAATTTGAAATGGGAAAATCTACTTCTAATCTTGATCTTTGAGATGGGAAGGCACACCTTTAATCCAGATGTTTTGAGCTAGGAAAACTCACCTCTATTCTGGGCTAAGCCTTCTACTGGAACTCTACATAAGGACATAGAAGAAAGAATCCTTTATTCTTTGCCTGCTTCCTCTCACCTCCCTAGCAAGTCTATTTTTTCACTGGCATTAGAGGGTACTTCTTCAGGATTCTAGCATATATGAAAGATCAGCTGAGACATCAAGTCTCATGGACTGAAACACTACTGGATTCTTAGACCTTCTGTTCATATGTACTTGATAGATAGATAGATAGATAGATAGATAGATAGATAGATAGATAGATAAATAGATAGATAGGGATGCATTATGTAAATTTTGCATCTTTAAAGTACCATGACTAACACTTGACACATCTTTTATCCAAATATTTTCAATCCATGACTGGATGAATCTGTGAATGTGGAACCTGCATATAATAATGCCTTATAAAATAAAGATGATTAGTAAGAAGATAAACAGTTTCAAAGAAGTAGAGGGAAGACATTAGCATTGAAAAAAGATAATTAGCTAAAGTGAAAAAGGTAACTAGAGCTGCTCACAAATAGAGACAAGCTGTCAGAAGAAATTCTCCTGAAGCTGGATATAGAATACAGAAGAGTGTAAAAATTTTCAACTGAAAGGGCTGGTAATTATCTTCAACAAAATTACAGAAGAAAACTTCTTTATCCTCATATCTTGCCCATAAATAGACAAGAAGCCTATAGAACTCCAAATAGACTGGACCAGAATAGAAATTCTTCCCATTACATAATAATCCAAACACCAAATGCACTAAACAAAGAAAGAATATTAAAATCAGTAAGGGAAAAATGTCAAGTAACATATAAAAGCAGACCTATTAAGATTACACCAGACTTCTCACCAGAGATTGTGAAACATAAAAGATCCTGGGCAGATGTCATTCAGACCCTAAGGGAATACAAGTGCCAGCCCTGGATATTATATCCAGAAAAACCCTTAATTACCATAGATTTACAAAAGAAGATATTCCATGACAGAACCAAATTTATACAATATCTTTCCACAAATCCAGCCCTACAATGGATAATAGATGGAAAACACCAACACAAGGAGGGAAACTATACTCTAGAAAAAGCAAAAAAGTAATCTTTCAACAAACTCAAGAGAAGATAGCCACACAAAGATAATTCCCCCTTTAACAAACAACAAAATAGCAGGAAGTAACAACCACTTTTCCTTAATATCTCTATACATCAAGGGACTCAATTCTCCAATAAAAAGACACAGACTTACAGACTGGATAAGTAAACAGGACCCAGCATTTCGCTTCATACAAGAAACGCACCTCAGTGACAACGACAGACACTACCTCAGAGTAAAATGCTGGAAAACAATTTTCTAAGTAAATTGTCCCAAGAAACAAGCTGGTGTAGCCATTCAGCCACATATGTAGCAGAGGATGGCTTTGTCAGGCATCAATGGGAGGAGAGGTCCTTGGTCCTATGAAGGCTGGATAGATGCCTCAGTGTAGGGGAATTCGAGGGCAGGGTGGAGGGAATGGGTGTGTGGGTGGAGAAACACCCTCATAGAAGCAGAGGGAGGGATGTTGGGATAGAGGGTTTCTTGAGGGGGAACCTCGAAAGGGGATAACATTTGAAATGTATATAAAGAAAATACCCCCCCCAAAAGACTACATACTGTTCTTTCTATGTTTCCCCAAAACACTTGTAACCTAGCTCCAAGAAATCTGACACCTCCATGAGTACCCACAGACATGTACATGTAATACACACACACACACACACACACACACACACACACACACTAAAAATAAATGTTAGATCCTACAGCAGAAATAACTTGCTGTGTTTTAATTAAAGTGGATGATTAACACAGAAACATAATTGCTGATGTGATTGTTGGGGGGATGGAGAAATAGTGGTCAGAGAAGGCTACTGATAGCTCTCATATTTACTGCTACCTTTGCTTCTGTTGTACATGGAAGGATTTGCAGGAAATTGCCATGATGCTCACTGCTTTGCAGAGGAATGTTAGGATTATACAGGTCCATCTGCTGCTTCACTCCCCAAATGTAATGGATATGCATTTTGTTAGAGGAGACTAAGATGAATTTGGAATCCTGCTAGTGAGGGACTCTTGGAAGTGAGGTTCCTCTATGTCTAACCCCTGAAAACTAGGTGAGTCTTAAGAGCCTTAAAAGAACTTTGAGTGTTCGGGCAGGAGAGATGGCTTAGCAGTTAAGAGCACTTGTTGCTCTTGCACCGGATCTGGTTTGGGTCCAAGCACCCACATGGTGGCTTACAAAAATCTGTACTTCCAGTCCCAGGAAATCCAATGCCCTCTTTTAACCTCCACCAGCACCAAGCTTGCATGAGATGCACAGATATACATGCAGACAAAATATATACAGAAAATGATGACGTCTAATCTATTTTTAAATAATGCTATGTGTTAGTAGCCTATATTTAGCCTATATTTAGTACAAGGGATTCACCATTGAGGCTGTGCTTTTGACAGTTAAGATATTAATAATGATATCTCTAATGACAGCTATCAACAACAACAAATAATGTTTGTAAGTTCATTGTTGTAGGCCATTATGTGTTGCTCTAACACAGTGGTTCTCAATCTTCCTAATGCTAGGACCCTTTAATATAGTTCCTCATGTTGTGGTGATCCACAACAACAAAACAATTTTTGATGCTACTTTATAACTGTAATTTTGCTACTGTTATAAGTCATAATGCAAATCTCTGTGTTTTCTGATAGTCTTAGGCTATCCCTGTGAAAGGATCATTCAACCTTCGAAGGGTTCTCCACCAACAGGTTGCAAAACAGTTCTAGCATAAACAAAGAGAAGAAGTTAAGTTGCATATGGTAGGGCATGTCAAGGTCCACAGCACTTGGGAAGCTGAGACAGTGGCATTCTGAGTTTGAGGTTTGCCTGAGATGAATAATAAGGAGGGTGAGGAAAAGGAAGAGAAAGGAAAGGAAGAGGGGAAGGAGAGGTGGGAACTGGGAAGAGAAATTTACTTCAGTTCACAGTTTTAAAGAGTGACATTAGAATCTTCTCAGTTTGAGTCAATGAATTCATGCTGTTCTATGTGTGGTGGAAAACCAAACACCTTTTCAAGGAACACATACAAAAATGTTTGTGTTATTTAAATCCTTTTAAACTGCTGTAAAAATAATAAAGCTCATTGTCCAAAATTTAAAAATACTGTCAAAGACCCAATGCACTGAATGATCAAGATTATTTTATTTATGTTATTATAGTAGGGAGAAAGCTCATGAATTATTCATCAAAGACCAGAACACCTGGTGTTTTAAAGAGAGAGAAAGCAAGGAGGTAGACTGAGTATACTTTTCCTTCATAAACTTTCACTTTCTCTTGTAAATAAAACTTGTTTGCCAACCTTCTGTGTCTGTCTATATTATTTTATTGTGGAAACCAAAAACCTGGAAAAGGATCTGACCTCTTCATTTTTCTGCCCCTACAATGGTCCCAGTTAAAAACTATGAAGGTGGGGATGAAGAAGGGGCTCAATGGTTAATAGCGTTGTCTGTTCTTCCAGATGACCCAGAGTTCTAGCCCTACCAGACTGAGTTCCCACTATAGTGGTAATGAAGTAAAAGTCTATAGTAGTAAGTTCCCGGTATAGTGAGAAAACATGGGCCAAGTAGCTTGTGTAGAACTTACATCAAGTTCGTTCCCATATGTCATCCAGATTGTCCTCCACCCCTGTGCCTTCTTCCTTGTAGTGACGAGAAAACTGAAAGTCAGTTGAGAGATAATTGGTTTTTACATTTTTATTTTTCTCCTTTAAGGGCATAATGTTTACTTTTGTCTATTTGGGGGATATTGTATAAGCATGCTAATTAGGTTTTGTTTTCATTTCATTTGATGTTTCTTTTCCCAGAAATGTTTTATTCCATGTTTCCAGGTGTGGCTAATTATCTCCTAGGTGTCCTAGTTACCTTTCCATTGCTGTAAAGTGAATCCATGATCAAAACAACTTATACAAGAAAGCATTAATTTGGGTCAAGGTGGCAGACTCTCTGACCATCAGTGTGAAGAGCATAGCAGGCAGGCAGGTAGGCATGGTGTAGAGGCAATAGCTGAGAACTTACATGTTGAGACAACATGGTGAAATATCTATATCTATATATCTATATCTATATCTAATCTATATCTATGTATCTCTGTATCCATAGCTAATCTATATCTATATCTAATCTATCTCTATATCTATCTATCTATCTATCTATCTATCTATCTATCTATCTCTCTATCTATCTATCGAGAAGCTAACTGGGAATGGCATGGGCTTTTGAAACTAAAAGCCCATCCCCAGTGAATCCAACAAGGCCACACCTCTTCAACGAGGACACACTTTCTAATCCTTTCCAACTGGTTCCACCAAATGGGGTCAAAGTATTTAAACACATGAGCCTATGGAGACCATTCTCTTAACACAAGTAAAATCATTTTTAAAGTATATAAGAAAAGGATTTGTTTTGCTAGGTTGCTTTTAAGTATACTGTCTTCTATATTCTGGGGTCTGTTAGGCCCAGTTTCCATGGGATTTGGGAAATTATGAGCAAACATGCTGAGGCTATCTGATGGTCAGGTACTTACATTCTTGACTCTGTGATAGGAATGTAAGACAGCAGAGAAAGGCTTATGGACTCCCAAACCATGTCATTTTACCACTGTGAGCAGCTCTGGAATTTGTGATAAGAGAGAGGAATAGACATATGTCTAAACCTGATCTAAAAAGGGGGTTTCAATTTTTACCTTGCCTTCAGATGACACTGGGTCTGAGAATACTTAACTGTAAGAGGAAACTTACAAATAGCCTGACTTAGTTCACTCTCACTTGTATTAATTAAGGTATTCTTAGCTTTCATATAGGTCTCATAGCTGAGTTTTGGAACCAATATTTGCTGGTGCTAGCATATTTGTAAGCAACTATAAATTAATTTCCCCTTCTAATTTGATTTCACTTTCAATATTTTGTTTCTCATGAGGATTCTTTGAGGATAACAGCTCTCCTAAAAACTCATTACCTCAAGAGGTACTTTATATGAATTAACTAAACTTGTATTTAACTCAAGAAGACACTTCAGTTCATTTACTTAGTAATAAAGAATTCTTTCCCTATCATGTTAAAATCCAACTTCTTAATTTTGTTGCTATCATGAAGGGCATAAATAGTTATCTTTGAGAAATTATCGACAAGAGTGAGGAAACTGATTATGAAAACTGTCTCAAATAGGGCAAAATACAACCAATTTTCTTATAGGCAGTCCTGGTTTGGATATGGCAATATATGTTCTCTGATGTTTACTGAAAAAAACACTTTGTGTGAGTATGTGTGTGTGTGTGTGTGTGTGTGTGTGTGTGTGTGCACTCACGCACACTGTGTTTGTGCTGGTTCCTGTAGAGGCCAGAAGAGGTGGTTGGAACCTCTGGAGCTGGAGTTACAGGAGGTTGTGAGCCACCTAGCATGTGTGAGTACAACTGAATGTCCTGAGAACTGAACTTTGGTCCTCTGGAAAATCAGGAAGTACTCTTGACTACTGGACTGAGCCATTTCTCCAACCCTGAGATCGACTTTATGTTTTTGTATTTCATAAACACCTGTCTTCACCTCACACTCCACAATAACCCACACAATACAAACCATCTCATCTTGCCGGGCAGTGGTAGCACACAACTTTAATCCCAGCACTTGGGAGGCAGAGACAGGCAGATTTCTGAGTTCGAGGCCAGCCTGGTCTACAGAGTGAGTTCCAGGACAGCCAGGGCTATACAGAGAAACCTTTTCTTGAAAAACAAAAAACAAACAAACAAAAATTTCAACTAAACTAAACTAAACAATTGGACAGTTGAGTTGTTCCAAGTCGACACAGAGTAAGTTGAGGATATAGCGTGACTGGTAGCATAATGGCCAAGTATACACAAATTCCCTGGGTTCAATTGCCAGCAGCATATAACCCTAGGACTTGAGAGCTGGTAGTAGAAGGAGGAGGAACTGAAGATTAGCTTTGACTGGTTTGAAGCCAGCCTGGGATTCATGAGACTGTCTAAAAAATGTACAGTTAGCATATGTTGTGTGATACAAAGGGGAAAGAACTGTTGTATGGTTATTTGTTGCTCAAAGCCAGTCATGGTGAAATGACTTCCCCAAATTGGCAACAGCTTTTCTTACTTCTGCTGATACATGTGGTAGATTTAGGCAGCAGAAGATCCTTGATTCAAGGATACTGTGATAATGCCTCAGGCCGTTTTGGAACTGTTGTTCTGAGAACCAAAAATAAATAGGCTCTTTGTGTAGTCATTTATTTCTTTCACAGAAACAATATATGCAGTGGTTAATTGAGTGCATAAGTCTTTATTTGTAGAAGGCTTTGTCAAGCATTATCTCAAAAGAGACATTTTCAAACACAGGAAGGTCAACAACTTATAATGAAAAGGAACAATGCCAAATCCACTGAACATGGATTTTGTAGATATGTTAATTAACTATTGACATTTTGGGTCACTGAATACAAATAGAAAACAATTATTATCAGTGTTTTTTATTGAGAGCATCTTTATATTCTATTAATTTCAACTCTTTTAAAAAATGTGTTGGTTTCCTTTATTTTAACACTCTTCTATCTTCTTAAAATGAAGCTATTTTTCTGCTTAAATATTGATGATAGGTCAATACTTGGTAGAGTATTATCTACCAAAAATATCACTGCCTTCCACAGTTCAGTTACACAATGATACATTCTATACCCACAGTGATGAAGCAAGGGACCAGATGCATCAAAGAATATAGTTCAGGACTGGAAAGATAGTTCAGCAGTTAAGAACACTTGTTACTCTTCCAAAGGATCCAAGTTTTATTCCCCACAACCACATGGCAGCTCATAGTCATCTGTAACCCTGGTCCAGGGTGATCTAATATCCTCTTCTGGCCTCCTTTGGCAGTGGACACACACAGTACACATATATACATGCAGGCAAAATATCCATTCACATAAAATAATAAAATATAATTAAAATAATATAGTTTAGAGGGATTCTATTTCCCATTTCCAGGACACAACTTGTTCCTTTCTATCTCAGTTCTTTTACTTCTGTCCTATCTAAATTCTACTCAAGGTCAATTGTTTTCCTTACAAATTCTTTTCAAAACATTTCAGACACAGTGATTTCTCATCTATATTCTTGTCTGATGAATTAATTCACATTCTATCTTGCTTTATTTGTCCAATAGATAGGAAATCCCTTGGGTAGAGTGGACCTGAAGTAGAGTGATGTATTTTATGTTCATGACAGTAATTTGCTCACTGTGCTTTTCCCCTTGGAAGTGCTTTGAAAATTCAAAGAAAATAAAGATTCCAAGCAATGAGGTCAGAGAAGGACTTCCAGGATCTGTACTTAGAAGTGCAGTTAAGTACAATTTAGTAAAGAGAGAAGGTGGAGCTATTCCAAAGGGATAGTGGATGGAGGATGGGTAGAGAGGAAATGAGGATCCTGACAGAGTAAATCACATAGGAATGGACATTGTCACTCTAAAAGCCTGGCAAAACATGGATGGATTGTGGGACATACTGGTGTGTTCAGCTTCAGAAGGAAGTATAGCACTTGATCCCTTGTTTATCTTTCTTGTTGGCTGCTTTGCTTCTTTTTTTTTATTTTCAAATTTTATTTACATTTCAAATGTTTCCCCCTTTTCAGAACTCCCGTTTGGAACCTCCCCATTCCCTCCGCCCTCCCCTGCCACTATGGGGATATTCTCCAACACACCCTCCCACCAACCCACTCACTCTCATCTTCCCTCCTTGGCATTCTCCTATACTGGGGTCTCTAACACCCTTGGGCCCAAGGGTCTCTCCTCCCCCTGATGGATAACAAGACCCTCTTCTGCCGCATTTGTGGCCATCACCATGGGTCCCTCCATGTGTATTCTTTAGTTGGTGGATCAGTCCCCAGAAGAAATGGAGGGGGGTCAGGCCAGTTGCCACTGATGCTACCTCCCTGGAGCTGCACACCCCCTCAGCTCTTTCAGTCCTTTCTCCAAGCCCTCCATCTGGGACCTCACATTCAGTACTACTGTTGATGTGAAGTGACTCTTGGGTATTTCAAACATTTGGGCTAATATCCACTTAACAGTGAGTATATACCATGTTCATTCTTTTGTGACTGCGTTACCTCTCTCAGGATGATATTTTCAAGATCCATCCATTTGCCTAAGAATTTCATGAAGTCATTGTTTTTAATAGCTGAGTAGTATTCCAATGTGTAAATGTACCACATTTTCTGTATCCATTCCTCTGTGGAGGGACATCTGGGTTGTTTCCAGCTTCTGGCTATTATAAATATGGCTGCTATGAACATAGTGGAACATGTGTCTTTATTACATGTTGGCGCATCTTCTGGGTATATGCCCAGGAGTGGAATAGCTGGGTCCTCAGGTAGTATTATGTTCATTTTTCTGAGGGTCCGCCAAACTCATTTCCAGAGAGGTTGTATCAACTTGCATTCCCACCAACAATGGAGGAGTGTTCCTCTTTCTCCACATCCTTGCTAACATCTGCTGTCACCTGAGTTTTTATCTTAGCCATTCTGACAGGTGTGAGGTGAAATCTCAGGCTTGTTTTGATTTGCATTTCCCTGATAACTAAGGATATTGAACATTTCTTTAGGTGCTTCTCGACCATTCCAGTTTCCTCAGTTGAAAATTCTCTGTTTAGCTCTCTTCCCCATTTTTCGATAAGGTTATTTGGATCTCTGGAGTCTAGCTTCTTGAGTTCTTTGTATACATTGGATATTAGCTGTCTATCAGACGTAGGATTGGTAAAGATCTTTTCCCAATCTATAGGTTGCTGTTTTACCCTATTTACAGTGCCCTTTGCCTTACAGAAGCTTTGTAATTTTATGAGGTCCCATCTGTCAATTCTTGATCTTAGAGCACAAGCCATTGGAGTTCTGTTCAAGAACATTTCCCCTGTGCCCAAGTGTTCCAGACTCTTCCCCACTTTCTCTTCTATTAGATTCAGTGTATCTGGTTTTATGTGAAGGTCCATGATCCACTTGGACTTGAGCTTTGTACAGGGAGATAGGAATGGATCAATTCCCAATCTTCTACATGTAGACAGTCAGTTGATCCAGCACCATTTGTTGAAGATGCTGTCTTTTCTCCACTGTATGGTTTTAGCTCCTTTGTCGAAGATCAACTGACCATATGTGTGTGGGTTCATTTCTGGGTCTTCGATTCTATTCCATTGAACTACCTGCCTGTCACTGTACCAATACCGTGCAGTCTTTATCACTACTGCTCTGTAGTACAGCTTGAGGTCAGGGAGGCTGATTCCCCCAGAAAACATTTTATTGTTGAGGATAGTTTTTGCTATCCTGGGTTTTTTGTTATTCCATATGAATTTGAGACTTGACAATTTCTTTCTTCAGAGACTTGGAGTTCTTGTCATACAGACCTTTCACTTGTTTGGTTAGAGTCACACCAAGATATTTTATATTGTTTGTGACAATTGTGAAGGGTGTTATTTCCCTAATTTTTTTCTCAGCCTGTTTATCCTTCAAGTATAGGAAGGCTACTGATTTGCTTGAGTTAATTTTGTGTCCAGCCACTTTGCTGAAGTTGTTTATCAACTGTAGTAGATCTCTGGTGGAGTTTTTTGGGTCACTTAAGTATACCATCATATCATCTGCAAATAGTGATATTTTGATTTCTTCCTTTCCAATTTGTATCCCTTTGACTTCCTTTTGTTGCCTGATTGCTCTAGCTAGAAATTCAAGTACTATATAAGTAGTAGGATAAGTAGGAAGAGAGAGGGCAGCCTTGTCTAGTCCCTGATTTTAGTGGGATTGCTTCGAGTTTCTCTCCATTTAGTTTGATGTTGGCCACTGGTTTACTGTATATTGCTTTTACTAAGTTTAGGTTTGCTCCTTGAATTCCTGAGCTTTCCAAGACTTTTATCTTGAAGGCATATTGAATTGTGTCAAATGATTTTTCAGCATCTAATGAAATGACCATGTGGTTTTTTTCTTTGAGTTTGTTTCTGTAATGGATTACATTGATAGATTTCCAGGTATTGAACCAGCCCTGCATCCCTGGTATGAAGCTTACTTGATCATGGTGAATAATCATTTTCATGTGTTCTTGGATTCGGTTTGCAAGAATTTTATTGAGTATTTTTGCATCTATATTCATAAGGGAAATTGGTCTGAAGTTTTCTTTTATTGTTGGGTCTTTGTGGGGCTTTGGTATCAGTGTAACTGTGGCCTCATACAATGAATTGGGTAGTTTTCCTTCCGTTTCTATTTTATGGAATAGCTTGAAGAGTATTGGTATTAGGTCTTCTTTGAAGGTCTGATAGAATTCTGCAGTGAACCCATCTGGTCCTGGGCTTTTTTTGGTTGGGAGACTTTTAATGACTGCTTCTATTTCTTTAGGACTTATGGGACTGTTTAGATGGTTTATCTGATCCTGATTTAACTTTGGTAATTGGTATCTGTCTAGAAACTTGTCCATTTGCTCCAGATTTTCCAATTTTGTTGCATATAGGCTTTTGTAGTAGGATCTGATGACTTTTTTAATTTCCTCAGAGTCTGTTGTTATATCTCTGTTTTCATGTCTAATTTTGTTAATTTGGATACTGTCTCTGTGCCCTCTGGTTAGTCTGGCTAAGGGTTTATCTATCTTGTTGATTTTCTCAAAGAACCAGCACTTGGTTTTGTTGATTCTTTGTATAGTTCTTTTAGTTACCACTTAGTTGATTTCAGCCTTTAATTTGATTATTTCCTGCCTTCTACTCCTCTTGGGTTTATTAGCTTCTTTTTGTTCTAGAACTTTCAGGTGTGCTGTTAAGCTGTTAGTGTATGCTCTCTCCAGTTTCTTTTTGAAGGCATTCAGAGCTATGAGTTTTCCTCTTAACACTGCTTTCATTGTATCCCATAGGTTTGGGTAAGTTGTACTTTCATTTTCATTTAATTCTAGGAAGTCTTTAATTTCCTTCTTAATTTCTTCCTTGACCAAGTTATCATTAAGCAGAGCATTGTTCAGCTTCCATGTGTATGTGGGCTTTCTGTTGTTGTTGTTGCCATTGACGACCAACCTTAATCCGTAGTGATCTGATAGGAGGCATGGAATTATTTCAATCTTCTTATATCTGTTGAGGTTTGCTTTGTGACCAATTATATGGTCAATTTTGGAGAAGGTACCATGAGGTGCTGAGAAGAAGTTATAGTCTTTTGATCCAGCATGAAATGTTCTATAGATATCTGTTAAATCCATTTGGTTCATAGCATCTGTTAGTTTCACTGTGTCTCTGTGTAGTGTATGCTTCCAAGATCTGTCCATTGTTGATAGTGGGGTGTTGAAGTCTCCCACTATTATTGTGTGAAGTGCAATGTGTGCTTTAAGCTTTAGTAGACTTTCTTTTATGAAAGTGGGAGCTCTTGCATTCGGGGCATAGATGTTCAGAATTGAGAGTTCTTCTTGGTAGATTTTTCCTTTGATGAGTAAGAAGTGTCCTTCCTCATCCTTTTTGATGAATTTTGGTTGAAAGTCAATTTTATGCAATATTAGAATGGCTACTCTAGCCTGTTTCTTGGGGCCATTTGCTTGGAAAATTGTTTTCCATCCCTTTACTCTGAGGTAGTGTTTGTCTTTAATATGGAGGTGTGTTTCCTGGATGCAGCAAAATGCTGGGTCCTGTTTATGGATCCAGTCAGTCTATGTCTTTTTATTGGGGAGTTGAGACCATTGATGTTAAGAGATATTAAAGAATCGTGATTGTTATTTCCTGTTATATTTGATGTTGTTTATATTGTTTGTGTGGCTATATTCTTTTGAGTTTGTTGAAAGATTACTTTCTTGCTTTTTCTTGAGTGTAGTTTCCCTCCTTGAGTTGGCGTTTCCCATGTATTATTCTTTGTAGGGCTGGGTTTGTGGAAACATACTGTGCCAATTTGGATTTGTCGTAGAATATTTTGGTTTCACCATCTATGATTATTGAGAGTTTTGCTGGGTATAGCAGCCTGGGCTGGCATTTGTGTTCTTTTAGAGTCTGTAAGAGATCTTCCCAGTATCTTCTAGCTTTCATAGTCTCTGGTGAGAAGTCTTGTGTAATTCTGATAGGTCTGCCTTTATATGTTACTTGCCCCTTTTCCCTTACTGCTTTTAATATTCTTTCCTTGTTTTGTGTATTTGGTGTTTTGAATATAATGTGATGGGAGGAATTTCTTTTCTGGTACAGTCTATTTGCCGTTCTGTAGGCTTCTTGTATATTTATGTTCATCTCTTTCTTTAGGTTAGGAAAGTTTTCTTCTATAATTTTGGTGAAGATATATACTGGTCCTTTAAGTCCGGAGTCTTCACTCTCTTCTATACCTATTATCCTCAGGTTCTGTCTTCTCATTGCATCCTGGATATCTTGGATGTTTGGGGTTAGGACCTTTTTGCATTTTGTGTTTTCTTTGAATGTTGTGTCCATGTTTTCTATGGTATCTTCCACACCTGAGATTCTCTCTTCCATCTCTAGTATTCTGTTGGTGATGCTTGCATCTATTACTCCTGATTTCTTTCCTATGTTCTCTAACTCCAGAGTTGTCTCCCTTCGTGATTTCTTTATTGTTTCTATTTCTGTTTTTAATTCCTGAATGGTTTTGTTCATTTTTTTGATTGTGTTTTCCTGTAATTCTGCCCATTTTATTGTGTTTTCTTGTAATTCTTCAAGGGATTTTTGTGTGTCCTCTTTAAGGGCTTCCAGTTGTTTACCTGTGTTCTCTTGTATTTCTTTAAGGGTGTTATTTATTTCCTTCTTAAAATCTATCATCCTCTTGATAAGTGATTTTAAGTCTGAGTCTTCCTTTTCTGGTGTGTTGGGGTATCCAGGGCTGTCTATAGTGGGACAGCTGGGTTCTAATGAACCCAAGTAGTCTTGATTTCTGTTCCTTGTGTTCTTGCCCTTGCCTTTCGCCATCTGGTTATCTCTGGTGTTAGCTGGTCTTTCTTTCTCTGACTGTGGCTTGTCTTTCCTTCAACTCAGATGTCAATATTCCTGGGAGACCAGTTCTCTCTTCTAGCTGTTCTTCAGACCATGCATCTGGAGCCCGCCTTCCACTGGCTCCTCAGCACAAGTGGGCAGGTAGCTTTCTTCCTGCACTGCTTGTATATGGAGGCCTGGTGGCCCAGGCAGGGTTTCTGGCCACAGGAGGAAGCAGGCATCCTCTTACCTCCCAACTTTTCCTCAGTCTCTGTGTCTGGAACCCCGCTTTGCTTCTTTGAAGACAGGCTACTACATACATTTATTCTAGCATTTGCTTTTATCCTATCTCTTTTTGTTCCAATCTGATTTAAATGATTATTTATATAGACTATTAGACAAGGAATTCATGTCTCTGATTTCATCATGGGAAAACTTAGTAATGATCCTCCCCTAAGATAAAATGTCCTTTGACTGATGTGTCCTAGAAGAAAAAAAGTAGTTATTTTTATTTGCTTTCCAGTTTGCTATGATAAATACCATGATCAAAAGGAACACAGAGTGGGAAGAGTTTATTTCAGCTTGCAGGTGTATAGTCTCCAGGAAAGCTGAGACAGAAACTGTGGAGAAAATCTGGTTACTGACATGCTTGGGGTCAGGCTTACTGATCTTTCTTTAATAACCAAGATTACTTGTGCCTGGGGGTGATACCATCCACAGTGAGTTAACTCCTTCTTCATCAATTATCAATCAAGAACATTTCCATAGACTAATCTGATGGAGGTAATTCTTCAGTTGAGGGGCCCTCTTTCCAGATATGTCAAGTTGACAACCAAGTTTAACTACCACACAGGTCAAGTTCCAACTGGTAACATACAGAACATCAAAACAGTTATTGACTGGCAAATAAGCTTTGTTATCTATTCATCTTCTGAGGGAATGAACTTTGAATTGTGATCAAAGGAGAGTGTGCTATCTTACTTTTGTCTTGCTGTGAGCATCATAATGAAGAACAGTTAGGAGCTATTTCTAATAAGGATGTTTACAATCAGTTAATGAATTAAGAAAAAGGCTATGGTGACTTAAGAAAGTAAGGACCTGTGAATCAATAATCTTTCTATTTACTAAGTTAAAGAAATCGCTGCATAGATTTGACAACATGAATTCATTCAGTAAATATGAGTTCATTTACTCTGAGGAAATCTAAAAACACATAATTATAGACAACACCCACACTCAGAAGTATTCTATTCAGTTGCGTACCACCAATAAAAATTTTAGGATAATTGAGAATGAGAGATTAAGTACTTTAGGGTACAAAAAGATAGGCAATATTTTCAATTTTATGTTATTAGAAATGTGTAAATTATAAAATGTCTTTTCCTCAAAACATTACTAAAAAGGGTTTTCTATCATTTAATAATATTATTGATTTTATATTATATTAAATAGTTTATTAAACTATATTAAAGGTTCACGGGGAAGCTGTTCTCAGGGAACTTCCCAGAGAATTCACCATGGGAAGGGAGAGAGAGTGGAGGGAGAAGAGAAAGAAAGAAAGAGCATGTACACAGAGAGAGAAGCAAAGAACCTTAATATTATTTTAATATGGATAAATATTATGAAATATGTCTACCTTTCATGAATTATTTTATTTATCAAAAATATTTGTTGAGAACGCTCTATGCTCTAGGCAACGTTCTTATAGTTGAGGATACAGTGGTAAATAAGAAAATGAATATAGGGCTAGAAAGTTAGATAGGTAGTTAAGAGCATTTCCCATTCTTCCAGAGTTATAACTCTGGTTTCAGGAGATCTGATGCCCTCTTCTGGTCTCTGTGGATACCAGGTAAACACATAATGTACAAACATGCATGTAGGCAAAATACTCCATAAAGAAAAAACTTAAAACGTGGCAAAGGCTTGTAATCCTAGCTACTTGGGAGGCTAAAACAGGACTGCAACAAATTCAAGGCCTGCATGGGCTAAAGTGAGTTCAAGGCCATCCTAAGCAACTTAGTGAGCCTTGTCTCAAATTAATAGAGGCCCTGAGAGATAGATAGCTCAGTGGTAGAACACTTGCTTAACACATGTGTGACTGTAGGTTTAATTTCTAGTGAAATACATATGATACACACATGGTGCTTTCATGAAGTTTATTTCAAATATTACTTTCTTAGTTTGATGCTATTTTATTCAAATGTAGTCATAGTATGTGATAATAGGTTTCTTAAGGACATTATCATATTGTATGTAATAGACTTGAAGTATTTTCCAACCCCCAACAACTTCTCAGTCCTTTTTATTAGTACATTTTGTCTTGTAGACAGCTTTGCATATGTGTGCCTATTCGTGTACCATATATATAATTTATGATACTTTTTTTGAGAAAAGGTCTCAATCTATAGCCCTGCCATGCAACTATTCATGTAAAATAGGCCGGCTTTGAATTCATAGTCATCTACCTGTCTTTGCCTTCTGAGTGTTGGAATGAAAGGCATGAGCCACCATGCTCAATCTTATGATTTTATATACTTATATAAAAATCTATGGGTGGGTGGGTGGGTGGAAGAGTGGGTTGGAGAATATCCCCATATTGGCAGGGGGAAGGCAGAGGGAATGGGGAGGTTCCAAAGGGGAGATCTGAAACATTTGAAATGTAAATAAAATATGAAAATAAAATAAAAAAAAATCTATGGGATGGATGTGATGGTACATGCCTTTAATCTCAGCACTCAGGAGGCAGAGGGAGGGTGATCTCTGTGAGTTCTAGGCTAACCAACTCTGCTTAGTGAGTTCCAGGACAGCCAGGACTATGTAGAGAGACCCTGTCTCAAAAAATTTAAAAAATCAAAACAAAACAAAATAAAACCTCTAATCCATAAATGAGAGAAACATGTGATGCATGTTTTTCTGAAACTAGATTCACTTACTATAACAATTTCTCGTTGAATGTGTTTTCTTGTAAAGGAGATATTTTTATTCTTTACGGTCAATTAAAATTCCATTGTTTCTGTGCATCACAGTTTTACATTCCCTTCTGTTGACAGACACCTATAAGGCTTCATAATTTGGCTTCTGCAAATACTGCTGCAATAAACATTGGTGTTCAAGTGTCATTGTTATATTGACTTAGAATCTTTCAGATGGTCAGAAGAGGAGTAGCTCAGTCATGTTCTATATACGTTTCAGTTATTGGAGGAAGTCCACACTAATTTTCATAGTGGTTGAACTAGTTTACATTTTTGTCAGCAGTGTTTGAGGGTACATCTTTGTCTATGCCCTCCCTAGCAGTTGTTTTCATTAATGATTGCCATTCTCACTGGAGTGAGATAGAACCTCAAAATGCTGCTTTAATTTGCATTTTTTAAAGATATCTAGTGATGCTGAACATTTTCATGTTCTTATTGGACATTTTTAATTCATCTTTTGAGTGTGTCTGTTTATTATTAGCTCATTTATTGATTAGGTTGCTTCTTGTTACTTATTTTCTAATGTTCGTTGTATATTCTAACCATTAATCTTCTGTCAGGTGTGTAGTTCGTCCTGTTCTGTAGGCTATGTCTTCACTTGATTGTTTGCCATTTGTCAGCTATTGGTCTTATTTACTGAGTGACTAGAATCCTATTATTGAGAAAGACTTTGTATATACTTTTATCTTAAAACACTTTCTCTGTTTTTCACTCTAACACCTTCAGGTCTCACATTAAGCTCTTTGATCCATTTAGAGTTTATTACTTTTCCAAAGTGGGAGATAGGAATCTAGCTTCATTCTCTGTATGAATATCCAAGTTTCCCAGCATCATTGGTTGAAGAAGCTGCCTTTTCCCCTAATGCATATTTTTGGCATCTTATAAAAAAACAGATGGCTGCAAGGATTTATATATTTGGCTCCTCTTTTCAGTTCTGTTGACCTACATAATTATTTTTGTTCCTCTATCATATAGTTTTTCTCACTATGATTCTGTAGCATAATTTGTATGATGCTACGTATAACATTGTTCTTTTTTATCAAGGTTGCTTTGGCCATCAGGAATGCTGTAGTCTGATTGTGAAATCCTACCTGCCATGTTCATGTGTTTATATATTTGATCCTAATCTGATAGTGCATTTTTGGAAGGACATGAAGCCTTTAGGAGGTAGAGCTTTGTTAGGGGACACTTGAGGAGGGCCTTGAGCTTTTATAGCTCAGCTCCACTTTCTGTCTATTCTTTACTTCCTAACTACGGTGCATTCAGCTGCCTTTTATTCCTGTCCTTAAGATTTCCTTACAGTTATGAACCATTGTTTCTCAAACCAAAGATCAAAATAAAATTTCTTCCCTTTAGTTGTTTTTGGTCAGGTATTTTGTCACAGAAGTAAGGAAAATAACAAGTACAGAAAATTGGTACCAGGAATGAGGTCTTTGTTATTATAAACCTCACCATGTGGTTCTTAGGGCTTTGAAACTGGCTTCCCAGAGGAAGTAGGTGAGTTTGGAGCAGCAGGCTAGAGAAACCTCAGAATACAGCAAGCAGATCTCAATGGGTTATTGTATTAGGAGTTCAGAAGAACAAATGCTGAGGAAATGTGAACTGCAGAGGACCAGCTCACCTGTATTCAGAAGGCATGGAGGATTCTATTGGGAACTAGGATAGTTCATGTTCTTTTCTGGCCAAGAATCTGGCTACATTCTGTCAATTTACTAAGTGATACTGACTATGAAACTAATGAATTAAATTGGAAAAGAAAATTCATCTTTCTTTTTAGTGAAAGTTTCCTTCACATATCTACTGTAGTGCTGGCTTAATGGTCATGAATATATTTAGTTATGTTTATTGTTGAATGTTTTCCTTTATTCTTCAATTGTGACAGATAAGTTGGGTGGGTTTGGTAGTATACTTAGCAGTTACTGTCTTTCAGAACCTAACACATCATTATATGCTCTTCTGGTTTTACGGCTTTCTTCTGAGAAATCTGTAACTATGATAAGCTTGCTTATGAATGGTGCTTTATTTGTGCAGTTTTCCATATTTTTCTTTGTTCTCTGTGTGTAGTGTTTTAGATATAATATAGTTGCTTCTTTTCTGGTCTTGTCTGTTTCATTTTTTTCTACTTTATTTACATTTCAAATGTTTTCCCCTTTCCAGATCTCCCCTTTGGTACCTCCCTATTCCTTCCCCCCTCCCCTGGTTCTTTGGGGGTATTTCCCCACCCACCCACCCACCCACCCACTCTCTTCTTCCCTCCTTGGCATTCTCCTCTACTGGGGGATCTAATACCCTCAGGCCCAAGGGCTTCTCCTCCCCCTGATGGCTAACAAGACCCTCCTCTGCCACATATTTGGCCAGCACCATGGGTCACTCCATGTGTATTCTTTCGTTGGTGGATAAGTCTCCAGGAGTATCGGGGGGTCAGGCCAGTTGCCACTGTTGCTGCCTTTCTCGGGATGCAAACTCCCTCAGCTCCTTCAGTCCCTTCCCCAAGTCCTCCATCTGGGACCTCACACTCAGCCAAATTGTTGCTGTGAAGTGACTCTTGGGTATTTCAAACTTTTGGGCTAATAACCACTTAACAGTGAGTACATACCCTGTTCATTCTTTTGAGACTGCGTTACCTTGCTCAGGATGATATTTTCAAGATCCATCCATTTGTCTGCGAATTTCATGAAGTCGTTGTTTTTAATAGCTGAGTAGTGTTCCATTGTGTAAATATACCACACTTACTGTATCCATTCCTCTGTGGAAGGTCATCTGGGTTGTTTCCATCTGGAAAGGGGAAAACATTTGAAAAGTAAATAAAGTAAAAAAATAAAAATAAAAAATACTAAAAAAAAAAAAAAAAGGATGCTCCTATTACAAGGACACTTGCTCAAGTTATGTTCACTGCAACTTTACTCATAATAGTCAAACTGGAAATAACCTAGATGTTCCTTGGCCAAAAAATGGATAAAGAAAATGTGATACGTTTACATAAAATACTATTACCTATCAGTTAAAAAATGATATAATGAAATTTGTGGGCAAATAGAATTATAAAACATCATCCTGCATGAAGTAACCGAGACTCACAAAGAAAATTTGGTATGTAATCACCCATAAGTGGCTATCAGCTGTCAAGTTAATGATAATCAAGCTACAATCCACCAACCCAGAGAGGTCTGGTGAGGAGGAGGTGTAAGTGGGGAAGCATGGATCTCCCTGGGAAGAGGAAATAGTATTGACTCTGCCAGAAGAATGAGCACAGGTGGGCAAGGGAGTGGGAGAATACGTATGTGGGGAGAGAATGAGGTGAGATAATGTGGGGAGAGATATTTGGAGTGTTGGGGGGTGGTGGTATCAAATCCTAGTGCAGTGGTAACTTCCTGGAATATATAGGGGTGACCATAGTGAGAACTTCTGGTAGTGGAGGATATGGAGTCTAAACAGACCCTCAAGTACAGCCAGGCAAATGAGAGTAGGTTGCATTCAGTGAGCTGTTGGCTGAGGTGGTCCTGAGGATATCCCTAAACAGCCTAGGCTGATGATAGAACAGAGGGTCCCTCTCTGAAAACTGTCAGTGGGGACCCTATTGCCAAGAACAACACCCATATAGCTTATTGAACAGAGAGAAGTCAACTTGGC
>JADRCH010005620.1:0-75201 GCA_019843965.1 Rhynchomys soricoides
TCCTGCTACGACTATGGTGCTTGAGTGGAGTAATGCTGAAACTGGAGTTGGGCCTCCTATGGCTAATGGAAGTCAGGGGTGAAGTCCGAATTGGGCTGACTTCCCTGTGGAATACTCCTCTCTTTCTCTGGGATTGGGGACAAGATGGGTGGTCTCAACGTCTTTCAGAGCTTAACAGAGCACTGTCCTGTTAGGGTTGACATGTATGAAGAAGAGTCATTTTTAGGTGGAGAGATGAAAGGTTTGAAGTGAGACAGGTGGACCCAATGACCTCAAGTTTAGCAGCTGTAGGGGATCACAAGAATTACCTTAACAGGGCCCTGCCATTTGGGAGAGAAGGGTGAGGGCTGATGGTCTGAAGGGGATAGAAGGACTTGGTCTCGAATGTTGACAGGCAGGGGACAGGAAACAGTGTGTGGCCGAGGTAGATGATGGTCATCAAAGTTCCATAGGAGAGAACAGAGGCGGCTAAGTAATGGGGTGAGTAGATGGTCTGGGAGGGGAGAGCATTTAGGTGAAAGACCAGGAGTTAGGACTGGACTAACTCCTTTGAACTCCAGTCATGAGTTCAAAGGGTGAGATGAGGAGAGGTCACTTGGGGAGAGCTCATAGCCTGAAATGAGCCAGAGGTAGGAGTTCTTTCCTTAAGAGGTCAGAGATGATAGGCTTAAGTCCTCTGAGGCCCTGGAGAGAGAGTGGGTATTGAGCTTGGGTGATGTACCTGGTAGAATTCAGTAACTGGATGACAACAGGAGAATGATATTTAGCAACAGAGGGGGTCTGGACATCCCAAACTCGGGGGTCCACCTGAGAAGCTGGTAAAGGAAACAACACGTTAGTGTTAGTAGGTTGACTGGCTAGGAGAAAGAACAGAGGAACTGCTGGCGAGCTTGGGTTTAGGCGAATGGGTGGAGCAAAGGAAATGGAAGCTCCCAACTTAGCTAAAAGATCCCTTCCCAATAAGGGGACAGGACATGTTGGCACTACCAAAAAGGAATGGGTGAGGGGTACACCCCTAAAAATGCAACTAAGTGGTGGGGTCTGACGAGGGAGATAAGGTTGTCCTCCTACCCTGACAATAGGAAAACTCGAAGGTGAAGTGGGTCCCCAAAACTCTGTCAGGACTGAGTAAGTGGCCCCAGTATCCAAGAGAGAGGAGATGGGCTACCCATATACCATGATAGCTACCTGGGGCTCCCTGCTGGTGATAGGCGTGGTCGGGTCAAGAGAGCTCAGGCCCCTTCAATCATCCATAGCCAAACCTAGGAGGTCAGCTGAAGGGTTACCTGGGAGTGACGTCCCTCTGTTCTTCACAACATGATGGCAGTTGGAAGCCCAATTTCCTTCCTGATGGCACCTAGGACATGGTCCCCTTGTCTTGTTGGGGTTGGGGCAGGCCCTTGCCCAGTGACCTTGTTGACCACATTTATAGCAGTGGGTTGGTGGACTCTGAGCCATAGAAGACTAGGAGTCTGGGTTAGCAGCTGAGGCTGGTCGAACAGTCTTTGACAGCATGTGGTATTTTTGGTTTTTGAGCTTTCTCATCCCTCTCATGGTATACCTTGGAGGCCAGTGCCAAGACTTCTGCCTGTGGAAGTCTGAAGAAGGGGCCCCTTCTCCAAATGACTAAGATTACCTTTTATGTCAGGGTTGCTCTGGGGAAAAAAATAGGTCATCAGAAGTTGCTTGCCTTCTGGGTTTTGAGGATCAGAGTTAGTGTATTGCAGTAGAGCCTTTGTGAGGTGTTCTAAAAATTGGGATGGGTTCTCCTGTTTGTCCTGGAGACAAACCTCTTGGAGTTTTTCAAAATTTACTGGCTTTAAGACTGCCTTTCTTAGGCCAGGCAGGTGGCATGTAATAAACCTGTCTCTGGCTAAGATACCACCTTCGGAATTGTAATTCCATCGAGGATCCTGGTCAGGCACTGCCTCAGATATGATTGGATATGTTGTATATTTTTGGTGAATTTCATCTGCATGCACTTTTGCCACTGCCCAAACTTGCCTGCATTCTTCAGGAAGTAAATTATTAGAAAGAATCATATGAACATCATGGAAAGTCAAGCTTTAAGACTGAGTGATGTACTGGAACTCCTTAATAAAGCTAGAAGTTTATTCGAACCCAGTCTGCTTTCTATTTGAGAAAGTTCACTCAATGAGAACAGGACATGTACTCTGACAAGACCATCAAATCCAGCCACTTCCCTTAGAGGACGGACTTGTGCTGGGTCAGGTGACTCTGGAGGAGGAGGAATTGGGAGTTTGGCTGTGGCCTTAGAACATGTGATAGGAGGGGTGAAGTTCAGGTCGGTGCCAATGTAGAGTGATTGGAGTGACCTGCACCTGGTACAGAAGGAGGGGAGGAGTCTGGAGAGGTTGAGCTAGTAGGGCCTGGGGTATCCTGGTGAGAAGTAGAAATTGAGACAGTAGTTTGGATTTTCATTGGTGCGGAAACAGGTCTGCAGCAGAAGGGATGTGGTTTGTTAGCTGGGTCTAGGGTTGCGGAGTCATCTAGTGGTGGTTGAGTAGGTTTCATGACTAAGAGAAGTTGGGATGGAGAACAAACAGAACACATAGAGAGCTCAGAGCAAAGATATATGAAAGCTTGGATATATGGAATTTCCTTTCTTTTACTGAACTGCAGGCAGTATGTGTGGAGATCTTTTCAAATGATCACATCTAATGTGCCATTAACTGGCCATTTGGAACTATTTTCTAAAGAGTACTGAATCCAAACCTTATTGCAGAGGTGTATTAATTTTGAGGGCCTCAAATCAGACGTTAATTTAAGAGATTTGAGGTCTGCCATGAGACATCCTAGTGGGGTGCCTAGAGATACATCCAAAGACCAGTTAGTACCCATTGGGTGTTGGGGGATGCTATTGACCTATTCATGCCGGCATCCAGAGAATAAGTTCAATAACCAGAGGTCAGCTAAGCTAGAAATTCAAGTCATCATGAGAAGTCTAGGAGCTGTGGCTGGCAATTTCCCAGAATTCAACCTAGTCCTAGGATTTTTAACAGCTGTGGGGGTTGGAGGAAGGATATGAACTGCTTTCGAGAGGGGAGGACACTCAAGGGCTAGGTCCTAACTCTCAGGTCAGCTAGGAGGCCAGTCACAGGGACTGGGGCAGTAAAATGCCAACCCCTCAGCCCAGAAAGAGTTGGCCAGACACTATCTGGGCATCCAGGGTCCTCCCGCCGATTGGAGAAACTCCTTACCAATCAAAATGCTTGTGTGTGTTTGCAGACTGCAAAGTCAGATAGCAGGAGGTGTGGAACTGTTTGTTTGGTGTGGCTCCATGCAGTGGATGAGAGCTGGTGCCAGCAGAAGAAATTGACAGATGTGTTGTATCAGCGGCTTCCCAGCAGTGATGGCTGTAGCAATGGCAATAGCTGCAGTCCAAGTGGTGTCAGTCCTCTGGCAGCATTAGCAGCTGCAAGGTCACTCAAGGCAGCGATGGGGCCCCACCCAAACCCTGGAGCAACCTACATTGAAATTCTTGGAGTCTCAGCGCCAATATTGTTATTTAAAAATTGATCTGGGTAGATATTAGCAGTGTTATGATTGGTTGGAATGGTCAGCGAGGATCTCAAGGCTCCAGAAGCCACACCAGGCAAAACAGTTCTAAGTGGAGGATTTTTTTGGAAGGAGGGGCAAGGTAGCAGCAAGAAGAGATGTGAGGTGGAATCTCAGGGTTGTTAAAATTTGCATTTCTCTGATGACTAAGGATGTTGGACATTTCTTTAGGTGTTTCTCAGCCCTCTGATCACATAATAGTTACACCACCAAATGAACATAACAAAGAAAAAATATTAAAAGCAGTAAGGAAAAAAGGTCAAGTAACATATAAAGGCAGACCTAACAGAACTACACCTGGATACACACCAGAAAAGCAAGATTCAGATTTAAAATACCTCTCATGATGATGATAGAGGACTTTAACAAGGACATAAATAACTCTTTTTTAGTGGTGGCACATGCCTTTAATCCCAGCACTTGGGAGGCAGAGGCAGGGGGATTTCTGAGTTCAAGGCCAGCCTGGTCTACAGAGTGAGTTCCCTGACAGCCAGTGCTATACAGAGAAACCCTGTCTTGAAAAACCAAAAAAAAAAAAAAAAAACAAAACAAGAGACTACAGGTAAACAAGTTGAAACCTTTAAAGAGGGATCACAAAAATCTCTTAAAGAATTACAGGAAAACACAACCAAACAGGTGAAGGAATTGAACAAGACCATCCAGGATCTAAAAATGGAAATAGAAACTATAAAGAAATCACAAGCTAAGACAACCCTGGAGATATAAAATGTAGGAAACAGATCAGGAGTCAGAGATGCCAGCATCACCAACAGAACACAAAAATTAGAAGAGAGAATCTCAGGTGCAGAAGATATCATAGAAAACATTGACACAACAGTCAAAGAAAATGCAAAATGCAAAAAGCTCCTAAACCAAAACATTCAGGAAATCCAGGACACAATGAGAAGACCAAAACTAAGGATAATAGGTATAGAAGAGAGCGAAAAGAATTAGTAAATATCTTCAACAAAATTATAGAAGAAAACTACCCTAACCTAAAGAAAGAGATGCCCATGAACTTACAAGAAGCCTACAGAACTCCAAATAGTCTGGAGCAAAAAAGAAATTCCTCCTGTCACATAATAGTAAAAGCACCAAGTGAACAAAACAAAGAAAGAATATTAAAAGCAGTAAGGGAAAAGGGTAAATTAACATATAAAAGTAGATCTAACAAAATTACACCAGACTTCTCACCAAAGATGAAAGCCAGAAGATCCTGGGCATATGTCATATAGACCCTAAGAGAACACAAAAGCCAGCCTAGGATACTATATCAAGCAAAACTCTCAATTAACATAGATAGAAAAAGCAAGATATTGCATGACAAAACAAAATTTAAACAATTTCTTTCCACAAATCCAGCCCTTCAAAGGATAAAAGATGAAAAAATCCAACATAAGGAGGGAATCTACACCCTAGATAAAGCAAAAAAGTAATCTTTCAACTAATCTAAAAGAAGAGAGCCACAAAAACATAATTCAACCTCCAACAACAAAAATAACAAGAAGCAACAATCACTTTTCTTTAATATCTCTTAACATCAATGGACTCAAAACCCCAATAAAAAGACATAGGTTAACAAACTGAATTAGTAAACCAGACTCAGGATTTTGCTGCATACAGGAAATGCACCTCAATGACAAAGACAGACACTACCTCAGAGTAAAAGACTGGAAAAAATTTTCCAAGTGAATGGTCCCAAGAACCAAGCTGAAGTAGCCATTCTAATATCAAATAAAGTCGACTTTCAATCAAAAGTAGCCAAAAAAGATAAGGAAGGACACTTCATACTCATCAAAGGAAAAATCTACCAAGAATAATTCTGGTAGATTCTGGTAGAATTGAGATGTTCTCAATTCTGAACATCTATGCTCCAAATGCGAGGGTACCCATATTCATAAAAGAAACTTTACTAAAGCTCAAAGCACACATTGCACCTCACATTAACAGTGGGAGACTTCGACACCCCACTATCATCAATGGACAGATCGTGGAAACATAAACTAAACAGAGCCATAGTGAAATAACAGATGTTATGAACCAAATGGATTTAACAGATATCTATAGAACATTTCATCCTACATCAAAAGAATATACCTTCTTCTCAGCACCTCACAGTACCTTCTCCAAAATTGATCATATAATTGGTCACAAAACAAACTCAACAGATATAAGAAGATTGAGATAATCCCATTGCCTCCTATCAGATCACTATGGAATAAGGTTGGTCTTCAATGGCAACAACAACAACACAAAGCCCACATACACATGGAAGCTGAACAACTCTCTGCTCAATGATAACTTGATCAAAAAGAAATGAAAAAAAAATTAAAGATGTCTTAGAATTTAATAAAAATAAGGGCACAATATACCCAAACATATGGGACACTGGAAAGCAGTGTTAAGAGGAAAACACATAGCTCTGAGTGTCTCCAAAATGACACAGGAGAAAGCATACACTAGCAGCTGGACAGCACACCTGAAAGCTCTAGAACAAAAAGAAGCAAATACACCCAAGAGGAGTAGACAGCAGGAGATAATCAAATTAAGAGCTAAAATCAACCAAGTAGAAACAAAAAGAACTATGTAAAGAATCCACAAAACCAGAAACTAGTTCTTTGATAAAATCACCAAGATAGATAAACCCTTGGTCAGACTAACCAAAGGGCACAGAGACAATATCCAAATTTAAAAAATCAGAAATGAAAAAGAAGACATAACAACAGAAAACAAAGAAATTTTAAAAATCATCACATCCTACTATAAAAGCCTACACTCAACAAAACTGGAAAATCTGGATAAAATGGACAATTTTCTAGACAGATACCAGGTACCAAAGTTAAATCAGGATTAGATAAACCATCTAAACAGTCCCAAACCTCTAAAGAAATAGATGCAGTCATTAAAAGTCTCCTAACACAAAAAAGCACAGGACCAGATGGGTTCAGTGCAGAATTCTATCAGACCTTCAAAGAAGACCTGATACCAACACTCTTCAATCTATTCCACAAAATAGAAACAGAAGGAACACTACCCTCATTCTATGAGGACACAGTTTTGTCAATACTAAACCACACAAAGACCCAACAAAGAAAGAGAACTTCAAACCAATTTCCCTTATGAATATAGTTGCAAAAATACTCAGTAAACTTCTCAAAAACCTAATCCAAGAGCACATCAAAACAATCATCCATCATGGTCCAGTAGGGATGGTTCAATATATGGAAGCCAATCAACATAATCCACTACATAAACAAACTCAAAGAAAAGGACCATTTATCATATCATTAGAAGCTAAGAAAGCATTTGACAAAATTCAACATCCCTTCATGGTAAAAGTCTTGGAAAGATCAGGAATTCAAGATCCATACCTAGACATAGTAAAAGCAATATACAGTAAGCCAGTAGCCAACATCAAACTAAATGGAGAGAAACTTGAAGCAATCTCACTAAACTCAGGGACTAGACAAGGGTCCCCACTCTCTCCCTATCTATGCAATATAGTACTGTAAGTCCTAGCTAGAGCAATTAGACAACAAAAGGAAATCAAAGGGATACAAATTGGAAAGAAAGAAGTCAAAATATCACTATTTGCAAATAAGATAACAAACTTAAGTGACCCCAAAATTTCTATCAGAGAACTCCTAAACCTGATAAACAACTTCAGCAAAGTGGCTGGATATAAAATTAACTCAAACAAACCAATAGCCTTCCTATACTCAAAGGATAAACAGGCTGAGAAAGAAATCAGGGAAATGACACCCTTCACAATTGTCACAAACAATATAAAATATCTTGGTGTGACTCTAACCAAACAAGTGAAAGATCTGTATGACAAGAACTTCAAGTCTCTGAAGAGAGAAATATTTATTCAGTAGTAACTTTCAGAGGCTGAAAACATTGTAGGCCTAGATTAGATTGTACAGAGCCTAGAAGCTTCCAGGACTAGGGCTATGTTAGCAGATTGAGGCAGCAAGCCTCAGAAATGACAATTACATCTGGAAGATAAAAGATGCAGTTACAGGGAAGCATGGTCAAATGCAGTCTAACATGGTGCTGGAGAAGGAGCCAAGAGTTCTACATCTTGAGACAAAGACAACAGCAGGAGACTAACTTCTGCAGGCAGCTAGGAGATCCTTATACCACACCTCAAAGCCCATCCCCACCGTGACATACTTTCTTCAGTAAGGCCTCACTTACTTGAAAGGGCCACACTTCCTAATAATAATATTATGGTGAAGCACATTGAAACACATGAATCTATTGGTGCCAAACCTCTTTATACCATCACAACATAAATTCTACTTAATGTCATCTAAGCAAATCTGATAGCAAATTTTTTATTTTAATAATTTATTTAATTTTATGTGCATTGGTGTTTTTCCAGAATGTTTGTCTGTTTAAGGGCAGTGGATCCCCTAGAAATGGAGTCACAGACAGTTATGAGATGTCATGTGGGTGATGGGAATTAATCTGGGTTGTTTCGGAAGACTAGCCAGTGCTCTGAACTGCTGTGGCATCTCTCCAGCTCCAGTTAAAAAATATTTTTTGTTTATAAATATATGTTTATATACATTTATATTTCTATACAAACATAAATTTATATATTCAAATATATATTTATATTAATTTTTTGAGACAGGGTTCCTCTATAGTCTTGGTTGTTGTGGCACTCACTCTGTAGACCAACCAGGCTAGTCTCAAACTAAGAAATCCACCTGAATCTCCTAAGTGCTGGGATTAAAGGTATACACCACTACCACCTGGCCCTAGTTATAATATTTTATAACATCAATTTTATTATATTAAGTTTCTTCTGGCTGGGATGTGGTGGCACACGCCTTTAATCCCAGCACTGAGAGGCAGAGGCAGGAAGATCTATGAGTTCCAGGCCTACATGGTCTATAGAGTGAGTTCCAGGACAGCCAGGGCTACACAGAGAAACCCTGTCTCGAAAAAACCAAAAAGGAAAAAAAAAAGTTTCTTATCTATCAATAATGTAGTAGTGCATATTCACAATGTTGATTGAATATCAGAATATATATAGAACTGTTTTACATATAAGCAGAAATTTACTTTTGAAGACTTTTAAATTTTTTTCCAGGAATTTTTCTAGAAATGCAAGCACTGTAAAACCCAGGGTAAAATAGTATTTTCTCCTCTTTTAAATTACCACTTTTTGCAACAATATCTAATACTTGAGTTGTGAATAAGATAGATATTTTGCATTTGTTATTGAATGGGACAGGTACTTGTAAAGAACAGTTCTATGTTCATGTACAGGATATTATAAATTATTTACCTATTTATTTGTAGTTTCTACAATTTTGACTCATGACTGGTCTTTATAAATTATACATGAATGAGCTTAATTTATATCTTAGGACTTTAATTTCAGAATGATAAAAGTGTTTGGAAATATTTATTATTAAATATGTTATCAAGAGGTAGTTTTCCCTTTGGACAGCACCATACTTGGGGCTACTTATTTTTCCTTCACCTGTTATTCTACTAAAATTAATAATTTTTCAGTGTTGTCTAGATGTAGGGTATATTTGAAAAGATTGCCAATGCAATCTTCACCAGGCCCTGAATTTATTTCCCAGAACCAAATAAACACAGCATTTTGACAGCTTTCTATAATCCCTCCCTTAGAAATTGATGACAGAATAATCAGGATTTCATAGTTTTCTTCAACTATAACCTAGCTATAAAAGATCCAGTCCTAAGAAAAAGAAAGATCATCTTATCTTGCCTTGAACAAAGAGTATGAAGTAGCAGAGAAATTCAGGAAACTTATTAAAATTTGTGAGTTCCAATCATGTTTGACAAATGTTAAAACTGGTAATTAAAAAATAAACAAACAAAAAAATCCCAGAAGTGGTAATAGCCAGGCATAATGGCAATGCCTTTAATCCCAGCACTTAGAAGGCAGAGAGAGACAGGTACATTTCTGTGGCTCTGAGATCAGTTTGGTTTATGAGAGCCAGAACTGTATATTTAGACCCTATCTTGAAAAAAATAAACAAAATGTTCATGGATGCAACAATTTGAATTTTAACAGCAGGAGATTCTTTAGGGAATGATGCAAAACTTGCATTAATCTCCAGTTCTGTTAAAATGAGAAAAGTTCTTGTAAGTAGTGTGTCATCGTTGTTGATTACTTTATAGTAAAGACATGAATTAATTTCCCCCTCTACCTGAAATGAACAAAGTGAAAAGAGGGCATTAAAACTGTGTTTATTGTCTATTTTTACCCACTGAAGCTGACAAACTAGACAGAAAATTCTGCTACAGGTGCTTCAAACATGTACAGTTCTTTGTGTAACCAAGACAGTTATTCACAATTCGACAACACAGTACGGTAAGTCTTAGGGACTAGAAAAATAACCTAAATAAGTGGGCTGCATTATTACCAATACCATTATGTGTATAAGTTTTTTGTCTCCTCAGCCAAAATACCTCACTTGTTTTCATTAATAGATAGAAGTAGAAAACCTAGTATAGTTCAGCAGAGACTACCATTTATACCTTTTATTTTTGTGAAGCTTCCCAAAGTTAGGAAAAGCTATATTAGTAAAGGGAATTTTTAGTAAACTTTCTATTCCCGGACCTGAAAAGGAAATAGAAGGAAATATTAGAAAAAAACCAAAGCAGATGGGAAGCCGAATAATTAAACTGAGTGGTATGCTTAAGACCTTCAACTGAAGAAAATCCCTAGTTTAAATAATCTGAAACTTTGAACAGTGGCAGCAGCGGGGTTAGATTCCGCGACCGGATGACATAAACTGACGGTAAGTAAGGAAGTAGTAATAACACCGGCAGTTGAAGAGTGGCTCCTAGTTATACGGATTGACGACAGAGTCGTGCGTCTTGCGTGATGACATCCGTCAGTACGTTTGGGCGTACTCAAAGCTGTGTATGTAAGCGCTTGCGTTCACCGTGAGGAAACCGGTTTTCTGTGGCTGCTCCGTGAGAAGTAAAGTTCTCAATTTTTTTCAGCAATGAGTCAAGTGGCAGCGGGAAATACGGTCAGCCTGGACCAGCAAGTGAGTAGAACCTATATATAAGACACACCTTCTTCCCCTTTGTTTTAACTTGGTCATGACGCAGTATTAACTAAACGCTTAAACTTTTTTGTGTTCTCTGTACTGGAGTTCCGGCGCCTCATAAAAATCTGGAAAGAAAAGAAATTAAACTGAACAAAATGGCGTAAACGAGAAAAGGGGGGTAGCAATGACGTTATAGTCCACAGGCCTCGCATAATGGCGGCTTTTTTTTTTTTTTTTTTTTTTCCCCGAACAGGAGTTTCTTCAAATATGTTTGGCGGTGCATGAAAGGGAACTTCTTTTTCTCTGTTGTTCTTGGAATTATTATGTTCACATCGGGTGGCCCTAATTCCTGATGTTTGTGAGTTTATGTAAGTCAATAAAAGCACTTACGCCACGAATTTTGGCTGGCGTTTAGATATGCGGCCTTATAATGAAGGAAATGGCGGCGGGCTTAGGCTGTGCTGCCGTTCTGTTGGGCCTCACCAGGTAACCAATGAAGGCGAGGGTTCGTATTTATACTTATTTGATAATCTGATAATGTTCTTCGACAGTGGTCCCTTTTACCTCTTTCCTGTGGTAGAGGGACTCCCCATACCCCACCCCCATGAGTTCTGTGACTCAGGAAAACGGAAGGGCATACAAGCGAGCAGAGACGTTAAAAGAATGGCTGCAATGTACTTACCTTGACAGTAGTCTGCAAATAATGGAGGTTGGAATTTGTTGCGAGATGTTAAAACTTAGACGTCTTTTTATTCACACCAAGTAGATAGCCAGTAATTCAGACTGGTAGGTTTTTGTTTTGATTGGTTAACTGTTTGCTTGTTTGTTTTTTCTTATTTTCTCTCTCTCTCTCCCTCCCATCTTCTTTCTTCTGTCTCATCTTGTCTCTCTTCTTTCTTAGCTTTTTGAGACAGGGTTTCTCTGTGTAACCCTGGCTGACCTGAAACTTGCTCAGTAGACCAGGCTGGCCTCAACTCAGATCCACCTGCCTCTGCCTCCATACGCCGGGATTAAAGGTGTGAGCCAACACCACCACCACCACCCGATTGTGTTGGGTTTTTCTTAAACCCTAGGTCACACAACAGAGTACTTAAATATTTCGTTGTTGTTGTTGTTGGGCAAAAAAGAGATTTTGTTTGCCAGTGGAGAAAGACAATATTTTAGGTAAAACTTGCCATGCAATATCTTTTGAGATGTCCAGAATGGCAAAGATGATTATGTGTCAAGAAGTCTCCTTTACTGCTACTGGATTTTTGCCCTACAGATATCGAATGTCTTTTGGGTTTTTGTTTGTTTGTTTGGGGGGGGGTGTTTTTTCGAGACAGGGTTTCTCTGTGTAGCCCTGGGTGTCCTGGAACTCACTCTGTAGACCAGGCTGGCCTCTCTGCCTCCCAAGTGCTGGGATTAAAGGCAAGGCGTCAAATATCTTTTGTTACCGAGACAGTTTATAATGATATAACTTGACCTCCTTCCTCACACACACATACACACACACTCACACTTTTAAAAAAAAGTCTTAGTTTGTATGTTGCAGTGTATATGACCTAGCACATACTGATTTAACAATAGCTCTACTATTCTTTAACCTTAGTATATTTGTTACTTTTTATTTTGAACCAATGGGTAAATATCCTTGCGGTGCAGCCTTTTGAATGTTGGAATTAAAGGAGTGTTTCCAAACCCAGGTATACAGTAATTTAGTAATTGTTAGTGCTGCTAATTTGGTTGGATTTTGAGCTCAGTACAGCACACAGATGTTCAAGAAATATTTTTTGCAGGTAAATATCACATTGCTTTTTGAGAAATGGACACCTGAACTTCTTTGCTAACATAATACAAGAAGTGCTAGAAACCAAAATACCTTTGTTTTGTCTTATATTCTGCCAGTGTTTAAGATTATATATGTTCCTTACTAGCTTGGTAACTACCAAAGATCTCCAGCTTAACCTATTCCTTGTTGGTGTGTTCTTGCAGAGCACCAGGTTCAATTCCCAGCACCCATATTGTATGTAATTCATAGCCCTCTAACTCCAATCCCAGGGGATCCAATGCCCTCTTCTTTTGACACCAAGGATGCATATGTATACACATACACACACACACAGAGAGAGAGAGACAGAGACAGAGATAGGCAGAGATTGAATATCTTCTATCTTCTTTAGGACCTTAAAGAGAATCTTGTCTTAAGGCATGCATTTTAATTTTTTTCTTAACCCTAAAACCTAAAACTTCTGAATGTCTTACTTTTTAATTTCATATTCATTTATGTTTTGCCTGTGTGTACAGTCAGTGTGAGGGGGTCAGATCCTATGGAACTGAAGTGAGAGACAGTTGTGAGCTGCCATGTGGGTTCTGGGAGTTGAATCCAAGTCCTCTAGAAAACTAACCTGTGTTCTTAACAACTGAACTGTCTCCATTAAAAAATGTCTCCTACATTTTTTAAATTGATTTTTATCTTATAAATTCAAATGTTTGATTGCCCTTATATTTATTTCTATGCATCATGTTTGCTTGTTGACCCTTGGATATCAGAAGAGGTTGTCATATATCCTGGAAGTGAAATTATAGAGACAGTGAGCCAAATTTGAGGAAGGAATCCTGGGTTCTCTGCAAGAGCACAAAGTAATCTTAACTACCTAGCTTCAATTCTGTACCACTCTCTCGCTAAATTTTGAGTTACTGAGAAGTCAAGATGCTATTTTATTATACATGGGCAATGTATGCATTGTCACAGGAAGGTGTAGAGCTCAGTGAAATCCATTCCCTTCTACTTTTATGAATGTCTAAAAATCAAACAAAATTACAGGCTTTATCTGCAGAGCTATCAAGCCAGCTGAAGATGCTGGTTTTTCAGTTTAGTGATTCAGGAGTGTTTCCCATTGGAAATAATTACAGAGCTAATTTGTTTTAAATGAAGAACTCTAAAGTTATTTTTTTATACCAAGTTCTGTTGCTTGCCATTGACATATGTTATCAACTTCAAAGCAGCTTTTCTCTTTGAAGATATAAGCACTGTGTAGTGAACATACCCAACTGCTAGTAATTCTTATCCCTATCAACTAAAAAGTATTTTCTCTATTTTTGTAAATTTCATTGTTTTATGTGTATGACTATTTTCCCTGCATGTATGTCCTTACAATGTCCTTGAAAACTAGAATATATATTTGGATCACCTGAGACTGGAGTTAGAATTGACTGTGAACAGCCAGATGGATTTGAACCCTGGAGCCTCTGGAAGAGGAGCTAGTGCTCTTAATTACTGAGCCATGTGTTCAGCTCCCTAAAAGGTCACATTTAGTAAATGATATAGTACAAAGTTCAGGATTTTAAATTTTCTGATTTTGTCTTTTGTGGTGGTATCCAACCTGGCTTCGTTTTTTTATTTTGTTAATTTATGAATAGTTACTATTTATTTTGCAGTTTGCTGGTCTTGACCTGAACTCCTCAGATAATCAGAATGGAGGAGGAAGTACAGAGAGCAGTAAGTGTTTAAAAAAAAAAATTAATTACAGAATTTTTTCTGGATTGTTGCTATTATCGTTGGCCTTAATTACTTTAAATTTAATTTTTGTTTCTGTTTTTAATAAATACAGAATGTGCTTAAAAGGGAAACCACCCTGAGCTGAAATCACCAGTTTTTTATGTGGTTTTATGGTTCTAAGTTATATTTTGAACAGTTAAACATTTCACAGATACAGTAATTTCAGTTTGGACAAATGGGAGAGATTTGTGAGTGAAATATTGTTAAGGTTATTTTGGGACATACCAAAGCTGCTTTTTCTGCATCTCAAACACTTATACATATAAACTAATAAAAGCAATTAGAATATCTTATGTCTTTGTTGTTTTGTAATATTGTCACATAACTTTAAATTATTTTTGTAGATGATACTTTGAAATCTTGTTCACTTATTAATTTGAAATAGTTTTAGAAAAGGAAAGAGGCAGTAGAGAGGTGGAGCTTAGGGGGATAAAATACTGAGAAGAAAAAACACTGAAGTTTTGGGTATGATGATTTTTCAAGGTCATCTGTCTTCCTGACAGAATTATGCTTTTCCTGATGAGAGAATGGGCATGCTCCTTTGGATTTATTCTATTTTCTGTAACTTAGTATTACCTAAGCAAGTTTAGTAGGACCTTTATGACATCAATTTATTATTCTCAGTTTTTCTATATCACTATTGCACAAGATAAAATTGCAGGTTCTTTTGCTGATATAACACCCAAATAAATATTAAGAATAACATTCAAACTAAGTATTAGTAGTTTTTAGAATGCATATCATGTCCAACCCTGAATTAAAGGTTAGGATTTGTTCTTTCAATGAATTGTATTAGGCCTATTAAAAGAAAACTTACATAGTTTTCTGTTAATCACTTGCAGTGAAGACGATGAGAGACATAATGATAAAATTAAATATGACTGAATTGAATTATATGTGAGTTATATTTTTTAGAAATCAAATACAAAATACAAAAAAATCAATCAAAATACAAAACACTTCAAAATATGAGTGTTAATTTTGGAACTTATTTGGAGTTATTGGTGGGTTAGTATTTGGCATCAGCTAGCAGGTAATAAACTTTAGGCCTTCACTTAGTCTGGCTAATTTCAAACCATATTTAACCCTCAAGAATGTGATCAACTTAATTGAGTAAATAGAGTTTAAATATTCAACTTTAAAATAGGATGATATGTAAATTATAAGATAATAGTGGTCTTCTACTTTATTGGTTTCTTCCTTTTCTTAATACTAGGTTAAGATTTTGATTTAAACTGTAATGCTTCAAATTAAAACATGAATTTCTTAGAATTTATTCCAGCCTTTTGTGTATTTTTAATTTGTGGTAATAGTTTTAATTAGAAAAAACAACAATAAAAAAAAAAACATAATTTCTAGTCTTTGACAATTTGGTAAAAAAATTTTCCTAGAAAAATTCTATAGGGTTTGAAGTTTTACATTTTGTCTTTTAGAAGGACGCTATATACCTCCTCACTTAAGGAACAGAGAAACATCTAAAGGTATGTTGTAGCAGATTTATAGATTGAACGTTTGCTTTTTTAGAAGTTAGATTTTTGGATTCAGTGAATATATCTCAGCAGCAAAAATCAACTGCTATGTATATATGTATACACTCATCACATGCAAACTAAAGAAAATTAACACTAAGGAGATAATTTCTTCAGAAAGTCTTTGAGCATTTTTTCCCTCTGGGTTTCTTTTGTCTTTTAAGAACTAGCACTATATGCTGGGTATGGAAGGTGCATGTCTTTAATCCCAGCACTCGGGAGTTAGAGGGATGTAGATCTCTGAGTTTGAGGCCATCCTGGTCTAAAGAGTAAGTTCCAAGAGCCAGAGTACACAAAGAAATCCTGTCTCAAAGAAAACAAAAAGCTAGCACTTTGTAATTTTAGAAACATTGAGTCATCAGCAGCATTTCCTTGTTTAGTTTGGCATTGAATCCTGAAGACTTAGAATGTAACCTTTCAAATATATAAATGTCAGCACAGTTTCCACTTGAAAAAGTATTCAGAACACTGCCTAGTGAAAAAGTTCTATTTAACTACTATATTGAAGTTTACAGGTGCTGGATGAGAGCTCTTACAAAGAAACTGGGCTCATTTCCCATCTTGGTGGCTCAAAACTGTCTCCACCTTCAGTTCCAGGGGATCAGATGCCCTTTTATAAACTCTGTTGGCTGCATACACAAATGTCACAAACACACATGTAAGGCAAAACACTCATACACATTAAATACATGGAAGCAATTAAGGCATCCTATATCTTAGTGGTTTTGCAATAAAGAAGATGCAAAGAGAGATGGAGGTGTGGATGAAAAATACTGAGAAGTACAAATAGTACCATACCTCCCTCCCCCCCCCCCCCTCTCTCTCTCTCTCTCCCCCCCCCCCCCCCAATAACTACATACTTTCTTTCACTGAGGATATTCTGAGTGTTATTAAGATGTGTGCTTGGAAATTTGCATCTCAATCGTTCCTCAAAAGAAGTGACAGTGTTTTAGGTTAAATTCGGTGATTGGTAGAGGAATCCTCTTTTTGTTAGGGTGTGTGTATTTATGGTGGGATATGTTTATTACAGATTGACAGTAGAACCTTGCTAAACAAATTGGTTCATTATCTTTGTGTTCAGTAAAGCAGATAGGTAGATAAATAATTTCTAAACATCAAACAATTAGTAAAATGAATTCAGACACCATTCTAACTAATAATAGACCTAGTTTACTCTTGCTGTTATTCTGTCAGTCGAGAGTCCTTCCACATACAAATTAAGGAGCAAACTGAAAGTATTAAGTTTAAGGTAAACTTTAAGGTAAAGGCTGGAAGATCAGAAGTTCAAGGCAAGCTTCAGTTACAGTGACTTGAGGTTTCTCAGGTCTTTGTGAAACAGTCTTGATTCAAACATGGGGGGAAAAATTGGATGCCAAATACGTATTTTAGGCAGTATTTGTAAAATAATTTTGTATATATGAGACATAACCAAGAAGCTAATAGTCTAAAATGTATCCTTTGATTTTAGAGTTTTATTATAAGCAGTTTGGGATTTTTGTTTGACCATACAGTTTCACGGTTTTGTTGACCAGACTGGCCTTCAAATTTGCAGTGATCTCCTGCTTCTGCTTCCCAGAGTGTTTCTACAGGTAGTTTTATATCTAAGAATTTATGAATCCAAGATTTTATGAATGCTAGACAATGATCTTACCAGCGTAGCTAGCCATACTAGCCACAAGTAACTTGTGTTTCGAAATTCTATGTTATACTAATAAAGTGGTGATACTATTATAATGATAGTGTTATTCAAAAGCTGTTTATTTCTTTTAGCTGCTGTTTTTCTTTCTTTTTCTTTTTTTTTTTTTTGGTTTTTCGAGACAGGGTTTCTCTGTATAGCACTGGCTGTCAGGGAACTCACTCTGTAGACCAGGCTGGCCTCGAACTCAGAAATCCGCCTGTGTCTGCCTCCCGAGTGCTGCGATTAAAGGCATGTGCCACCACTGCCCAGCTTAGCTGCTGTTTTTCTTTTCTGTGATGTTAATGGTTTTTGAAGCTAGGGCCTTAATCATTCTAGGCAAAAACTATGCGTTCAGCAGAATCTTTAAGATAGAGTACTGTATATACTAAGATTGAACTCAAGTTTCTTTCATAGTTGCTGCAAAACACTCTACTACTGAGCTACATTTGTAGCTCCCTTTTTGGTTTTAGACAGGGTCTTCTCACAATGTAGCCCAGAGTGGCTTCAATCTCATGCTCATGTCTCAGTATCCCAAGTGTTGGTGGGATACAGCACTAAGCCAGAATATTATCAAAGTACAAATAACTTTACTTACTGAAATTTATAATTGCTAATTATTAAAAGCTGTTGAAATTTTGTTTAGGTATCCACTATCACTGTACTAGGATCAGCTATTTTAGAAATCTGTGACTGAGAAGAAACTTACTAGTTCATTGTTTATGGTTTTTGTTCTTTTTTCCTTGAAGGAATCTGTGATAAGGACAGCTCAGGGTGGAGTTGTAGTAAAGATAAAGATACCTACAGCAGTTTTGGATCTCGGGATTCTAGAGGAAAGCCCAATTACTTCGTTGAACGTGGAAATGGATCCAGGGGAAGGTAAATTCTTGGCTGATAATGTGTAAAGTAATGGTTAAGGATCTTAGTAGTTAAGAATATGTAAGTATCTTAACTTGGTGAAGTCAGGGTTCTCTAAGGGAACAAAACTGATAGAATGAATCTACCTACCTGAATTTACCAAGTAGAGTGGTATACAGGTTGTGGTCCAGCAAGTCCAACAATGGCTATCTTTCAGTGAAAGTTCCCAAGAATTCTCTACTTGTTTACTCTGTGAGGTTGAATGTCTCAGCTGATATCACAACCCAAAAGAAGTAGGCATAATACAGTGAAGTGTGAACAAGGGCAAGAAGGCAAATAGTAAAAACTTACTTCCTTTTCTTACTCTAGATTGCCACGAGAAGCTGTGGCCCAGCTTAAAGGTGAATCTTCATACCTCAGATTAGATTCAGTTAACTAAAAATCCCTCATAAATGTGCCCAGCAGCTTGAGCTTTTTTGTTAGTTCCAGATTTAGTCCATAGACATCACTGGAGAACAGTAGAGCATGTCTTTTATGCCACAGTGCCATAGGTAGGGTTAGTGGCTCTGTGAACTTGAAGCAAGTCTGCTCTGTTTACAAGCAGTTATTTACTAAGTGGTATAAGATCAGGATTAAATTGTTGATGTACTTATTAGGTATTTGTGTTCAGTTCAACTTATAGTCTAGAAAGTACTTTTACATTAATATAGTCTGATTATTCTGCTCTTCAGGTTTGATGATCATGGTCGAAGTGACTATGATGGTATTGGTGGTCGTGACCGAACTGGATTTGGCAAATTTGAACGGAGTGGTCATAGTCGTTGGGGTGACAGATCAGACGAAGATGATTGGTCAAAACCACTTCCACCAAGTGAACGCTTAGAGCAGTAAGTTTTTAAAATGTTAAAGATTAAATTAGGGCCTAGTATGCACAGATTTGTGTTTTTGTGAGCCTCGTCTCAAATAAAATATAACAGCTTAAAATGATATTAAGGATGGCTCAGACGTTAAAGCATATGTGTTTCTTCAGAGGACTTGAGTTTTATTCCCAACTCCCATGTCTGACAGCTCATAACTATCTGTGCTACAGCACAGTCCCTGTGCTTCTGGACTAAGGCATTTGGGTCATGTGCAGAACATACCCACTAAGAAAGACTCCTATTATTGTACACAGAATGAAAAATGAAATATTAAAAATAATTAAATTTGATAATTTTGTTGGTTATTGTAGTGAATGACTTCCAATCCTAATACTATTTTCTCAATATATAAACTTTGAAATTGTGGTGAAACTAGTTCCTTCCATTAAGAATATATAATGATCATCTGATTTCAGAGAACTTTTTTCTGGAGGAAACACAGGGATTAACTTTGAGAAATATGATGATATACCAGTAGAGGCAACTGGAAATAATTGTCCTCCTCACATTGAAAATGTAAGTTTTTGTTGTTTTGACTTTTTATCTTACTGGGCTTTTTTCTGTGTGTTTGGTTTGTTTTTATGGCTTTTTATTTTATTGTTTTGAATGTTTTCTGTGCCACACCACATGTGGATGTCAGAGGACAGCTTGTGGAAGGAGCTCAAATTAGGATGGCAGCAAGTGCTTTTACCTCCTGAGGCATCTCACCAGTCCTTAATGACCTTTGTTCCTTGGTTTTAAGAAATTTTTGCTGGGCAGTGGTGGCACACACCTTTAATGCCAGCACTCGTGAGGCATAGGCAGGCGGATTTCTGAGTTCAAGGCCAGCCTGGTCTACAGAGTGAGTTCCAGGACAGACAGGGTTACACAGAGAAACCCTGTCTCAAAAAATAAAAAAGAAAGAAAGAAAAAAGAAAAAGAAATTTTCATGGTCGGTCGACTGTTTAGCACTGGACAAGTTGGCATGCTTTTCTGTGGGGGATGACTAGCTCAGTTGCTTCCATCTTCCTGCAGTTGCTTTAGTTCTTTATATAGAGTTGAAGTCCTATGATCTTATCTCAGTCTGATGTTTGTTAGTATCATTGTTGTGCTCCTATTGAGACCATCATGTCAGTGAGATTTTTCTTGTATAGCTTCTGATATTACTAGAGACAGAATCTCACAACAAACTTCCTGCCCCTTTTTTACAATGTACATTGAGCTGTGATTGTGGGAGCATTTAGATGTGTCCATTGGGACTGGCTCCAAAATTCTGTATTTTGACTAGTTTTGGTTTTCTGTGGTGGTCTCTATCTGTTGTAAAGAGAAGTTTCCTTGATGAAGAGTGCAGACTATTTTGTGGAAATGAGGACAAAATGTTTCTAGATCGTTCTTAAAGATTATTTTGGTTTATAATATAGTGGTAACGGTTGTAGATTCTCCTCTGATAACCATTTCTGTGGGACTGAGTGTTTGGGTTCCCTCTTGTTCAATCCAATTAGAGATTCAAGGTTTGCATGCCACTACTGCACTTATGGTTATTTTACCATGTTGGTCATTGATGTGGTTAATAGGCATCATAGCTAGGTAGGACTATTGATTACCTCCCTCCTTTGTAAGCTTACCTGGTGCTAGGAGGCACCATGATAGCTAGTCCTCAGGGAGGAGGCATTTAGGTCAGCTCAGGGTTCTCTAGAACCTGTTCTGAAGTGCATGGTGTCTTCAAAGTAAAGACTTAACTTTCACTTATGTGGAATAACCAAGTGCAAGGTCAGGAGGCTATATATTTGGGAAGTGTCTTGGACAGACCCTGCCAACAAACACAAAAGACAGCTTCTCCTATCTAGTTATTGTTTTGTTTATTGTTCTGTTTTTGCTGGAAAGGGAAAGAAAAGTCGGAACACGTTTTTGTTATAGGTAGCCTTTTTTCTCTTGGATATGAGAAACATTTAAAATTATTAGGTGTATGTATACATTAGAAGTTTTATAGTTTTTTCTTTTAAATTGTTAATAGTATGTTAGCCTGATGCTTTTTTTGAACATCCATATTTTTATTTTACTGACCGTCTTTCTCTTGTATTTATTTTACTCTCCCTTTCTTAATTTTCATTTCATCTGTCAGATCACTTGTATTCTACAAGTTCTCTTTTCCCCATTTTCCACCTTTTTTGAAGCAAGGTTAACCTTCATTATTGTAGAACTCACAGAAACCCCCGTTTCTGATTCCTTAGTGATGGAATTACAGGCATGCACCACTATGCCTGGCAACGTTTTTATGTGAGCGTTTTGCCTTTGTGTGTATTTTCTAACCTTTGTGCCTGGTGCTGGCAGTAGGCAGAAGAGGTCATTGGATCCCCTGAAACTGGAGTTAAAGATGGTCGTGGTTCTGAGAATGAAACTCAGGTCCAATGCAAACATCCAATGCTCTATTAGGGAACTTCTATGAATAATGTCATAACAGTAACTATTATAAATAACTCCAACATAGAAAATATACCAAACATCAAGAACCATAAATTATTTATTTTCTTAAAACATAACATTAAGAATAAAAACAGCTCTTAAATTCATTTGTAGTATTTATTACTATATCAGTGTAGCAAATAACCAGTTTTTGTTATGTTACTTGACTTGGCTTACTTTCTTTTACAGTTCAGTGATGTTGAGATGGGAGAAATTATCATGGGGAACATTGAACTTACTCGTTACACTCGTCCTACTCCAGTGCAAAAACATGCTATTCCAATTATTAAAGAAAAAAGGGACTTAATGGCTTGTGCTCAAACAGGTAAGGTCATTTTGTAAATAACAAAGACTTTAATTCTGGGATTGTTTTTAAAGTAGTGTATTCTATATGAAGTATGGAATACATAAAAATAGCTGGGTACTATACATTCTGGGTCTGAGTCATTGCTTAGTCATTACTGTGAAAAGACACCATGACCATAACAACTCTTATTTGTTTTCCTTTGTTTTTAAAGACAGGATCTCACCCATATAGTCCTGACTGGAATTGTAGATGAGGCTGTCTTTGAACTTACAGAGATCTACCTGTCTCTGACTCCCAGTTCCTGAGATTAAAAGTGTTCAATGAACATACCAATTCTTATAACAGAAAGCATTTAATTATTGGTTTGCTTACAGTTTTAGAGGTTTAGTTCATTATCCTGGCAGAAAGCATGGTGGCAGGCATAGGGCAAGCATATTGCTAGAGTAGTTCAAAGCTGCCAAATCCTAATCCACAAGCAGAGAGAGAGAGAGAGAGAAAGAGAGAGAGAGAAACAGCATGTGATGGACTTTTGAAACCTTAAAGCCCACTACCAATTACACATATCTTCCAACAGTGCCTAAGTTCTAATTCTTTAATCCTTGCAAACAGTACCACTCCCTTGTGATTAAGCATTCCACTATATAATAAGCCTATGGCACTGTTCTTACTAAGATCATCACAGGTGATTTTACTGGTACATTTTCACAGTATCTTTAGAAACCTGTATCTAGTTGTCATCCTGCTAATGTTGTATTAGGGAATGAGCTAAGTGCTATGGTAGGAATAAAATTAGCACTTAAAGAGAAGACAAAAAAAAAAATAACCCATTCTCCTTGGATTGAAGAAGCATATTGTGTGTAATCCTATATTAGAATTTGATACCATCTGAAAGAGAAATAGCAAAATTTCATGTGTGTGCATAAGTGTACATTACAGGTCAATGTATATCTTGACTACATATGAAATGTGATATATTTTTAAATAAAATTACATCATTTAAAGAGTTAACTGACAAGCCTTATTTTGGGCTTTTGTTTAAGTCCAGCACTTGATGCTTTAAAAAAATAAGCTTTCCAGGTGTGGTGGTGCTTTCTTTTAATACTGACAGGTGGATCGCTGTGAGTTCAAGCTTGGTGTATATAATGAGTTCCAGGACTGCTAAGGTTATATAGAGAGGCTCTGTCTCTCACACACAGAAAGTTGATTCTTCATGTAAATAACTGCTGTGGCTTTGGGAGCAAAGGTAACCAGAGATTGAATAAGACATATTATCATGGGGCTGGAGAGATGGCTCAGCATTTAAGAGCACTGACTGCTCTTCCAGAGGTCATGAGTTCAAATCCCAACAACCACATGGTGGCTCACAACCATCTGTAATGAGATCTGGTGCCTTCTTCTGGTGTGTCTGAAGACAGCTACAGTGTACTTACATAAAAAATAAATAAATCCTTTTGCCAGAGTGAGAATGAGAAAAAGAAAAAAGGACATTTTTACATTAACATTATCATTCGTTTTTCTTATTTGAGACAAAGTCTCACTGTGTAGATAAGATTGGCCTCATTCATAGAGATTTGCTTGCCTCTGGAATATTTGTCTTGATCTCTTTTTGAGATCTTGCTTCACACAGTCCAGGATGACCTTATGTTTATTAAATATATGAGGATGATTAAACTTCACATGGTGAGATTACATATATATGTCAGTATGCCCAGTACTTTGTCATTTCTTAATTTTTCAAAGTTAATAATCTAGTTTTCTAAACAGGGTCTGGAAAAACTGCTGCATTTCTACTACCCATTCTCAGTCAGATTTATACAGATGGTCCAGGAGAGGCTTTGAAGGCTATGAAGGTGACAGTTATTAATTTTTGTGTCCCAGTGTTTTCTTTGTGTGTATATCTATGCACTGTGTGCATGTGATGTCTTCAGAAGGTAGAAGAGGGCATTGGATAGGAATTGGAGACATTTGTGTGTTTCCAATACTTTATTTTCAAACAATTCTTAAATTACATGTGGCACTGTGGTTTGGTTAACTTCAAAAAATAACTCATGACTAGAGAGATGCTCAGTGCTTAAGAGTATGGGGAGTTCTTACGGAGTATTGGGGTTTGATTCCCGTCATTCATATGGTTCCTATGTCTGTAACTCCAGGGTACTTTCTTGCTTTTGCCAGAATATACACACAGTGCACATGCACCCAGGCAGGCAAAATATGCATGCACAGAAAATAAAATTATTTTAAAACAAAACAGGTAAAATTTTGGATCATAGGTTCTAAAGTTATTCTTGACTCTTAGGAAAATGGAAGATATGGTCGCCGTAAGCAATACCCAATCTCCTTGGTGTTAGCCCCAACAAGAGAATTGGCTGTGCAGATCTATGAGGAAGCCAGAAAAGTAAGCATAGCTTTTAATGATTTGGCCTTTTTCTTAATATCAGTGTTTCTGTGACTAATAATTTTTTGCTTATAGTTTTCATATCGATCTAGAGTTCGTCCTTGTGTAGTGTATGGTGGTGCTGATACTGTTCAGCAGATTCGGGACTTAGAACGTGGATGCCACTTGTTAGTTGCCACACCAGGACGTCTAGTGGACATGATGGAAAGAGGAAAGATTGGATTAGATTTCTGCAAGTATGTTAATTTTGATAAAAGATATAAGGCTTCTATGTAAGCCTTTTAAAATTATTGCATGTATATGCTATAGTATACTGGTCTATCATGTAAGACTTCTTAATATCATTGGGCATATTAAATGGGACCTTTCCAAATGATCTGGGCTAATAGCTCAGAGTAATTCTCTAGCCTCATCCTTCCCATTTCTGGAATAATAGATATATTCTTATACTATCATCGTTTTAATGTGTGTGTGTGTGTGTGTGTGTGTGTGTGTGTGAATTTTTAAAATCACAATGTTGTACAAGTGCAGTTGATTTGTCTTTTTCTTCTTTCCTTTTTCCTACCCTTAATTTTTTTTCTGATTAATTTTGATTGTGATTCTTTTAAACAATAATTTAATATTTCAGATTCTATAATAGAAGCTTCTGTGCTTAAGACCTGAGATGTTATATTAATTATGAGAACAATTTACTCAACAGTTAAATATAGAGCCCAATAAGTATCTAGTACTTTTTAATTAATAGATACTTAGTGTTGGATGAAGCTGATAGGATGCTGGATATGGGATTTGAACCTCAGATACGTCGTATAGTTGAGCAGGACACTATGCCACCAAAGGGGGTTCGCCACACTATGATGTTTAGTGCTACTTTTCCTAAGGAGATACAGGTATTATTCATTACAATTTTATTTTAGAAAATTTGATTTTTAAATAAATTTTGGTGATTTATGTATTACATAGATAATTTAAGTTCCTAGCTTTTGTTTTTCTTTTCATTTTCAGATGCTTGCTCGTGACTTTTTAGATGAATATATCTTTTTGGCTGTAGGCAGAGTAGGCTCTACTTCTGAGAACATCACACAGAAAGTAGTATGGGTTGAAGAGCTAGACAAACGGTCATTTTTACTTGATCTCTTAAATGCAACAGGTAAAATTATGAATCCTTTATTTAATAAAATGAAAATGCCTGTAAAATTTCTCTTTAGTTCTCAGTATTTATAGCCCCACTTTTACTGTGTGTGTAGTTTTGTGCGTCTCTCTGTTTATATATATGTTTGGGTATTTTCTTCATTTTCTGAGGCAAGTTAAAATAGATTATCCTGTCAGCCTTGCAGATCCTCCTATCCTGTGCTTCTATGCTGTGCATAATATGTGTGTGTCTGTACCCTCTTCTCACCAAACAATCCTTCTCAAATTACTAAGCTTATTACATTTTAGATGTAAGTTACTGTTAATAAACAAAACCTTGTAATTTTTTAGGGAAGGATTCACTGACTTTAGTATTTGTGGAGACTAAAAAGGGTGCAGATTCACTGGAGAACTTCTTATTTCAAGAAAGATATGCGTGTACTAGTATTCATGGAGACCGATCACAGAAAGATCGAGAGGAGGCCCTTCACCAGTTCCGCTCAGGGAGAAAGCCAATTTTAGTGGCTACAGCTGTATGTATATTTTATTTTTTAGTTATTTAGTCTGACTGTTACTTTATTTTAATTAGTATTATTTTTCAGGTGGCAGCAAGAGGTCTAGACATTTCAAATGTGAAACATGTTATCAATTTCGATTTGCCAAGTGATATTGAAGAATATGTGCATCGAATTGGTCGCACAGGACGTGTAGGAAACCTTGGTAAAGTGTTAATGTTGTTCCTTTTCCCGTTGATCTTGGGACCAAAGTCCTCAAAGCCCTTTATCACTGGAACTACATTTTTTACTCCCTCTATATTTATATATTTATGTGTGGTTATCCATGCACAGTTTTCAGAAGATCAGAAGGCAACTTACAGGAAATGTTTCTTTCTGTTTATGGGTTGAGATCATTAGGCTCAAGGCCATCTCACTAATTTTTTTTTTTTTTTAAATGGATATATTAACAAAGGACTTTAACATGGTGGGTTTTGGCTTTGACTTTTGGTTTGGGGTTTTGTTTGGGGGCAGGGTCTTGTTCTGCTCCTCAGATGGCCTTAAAACAATAACAGATTTTTTTAAATTACTAGCTTGCAGCACAGGGTTTCGATATTGTTTAGAAAGCAGAGACAAGAGATTCTTATGTTCCAAAATCAGCCTAAGTAATCTCAAAAACTAAAGAGCCTTAATTCTTTATTTGTTTTCAAAAGAAACTTGAAAGCTTATCTTAGTGGAACATGACTGTAATCCCAGAATTTGGGATGCAGAAGCAGTTGGATCTCTACGTGTTCTAGGCCAGCATGGTCCATAGTGGAGATACCCAACCAGGTATATATAAAGAGACCCTGTCTCCAAAAAAAAAAAAGAAAGAAAGAAAGAAAAAGAAATTTTATATCAATAACAAACTTTTTAATCCTTATATTCAGTGATGTTACAAAATATTTTCTATTAACTATATGGGAAAGAAAACAATAGGAAACTACTTTGTGGAAACATAGGCCTTAGGTACTTTTCAAAAACTTTTTAGGACTTGCCACCTCTTTTTTCAATGAGAGGAATTTGAACATCACGAAAGATTTGTTAGATCTCCTTGTTGAGGCTAAACAAGAAGTACCATCTTGGTTGGAAAGTATGGCTTATGAACACCACTACAAGGGAAACAGCCGTGGACGTTCTAAAAGGTAAGCATTGTTTTGAGCTTTTTTCATTATTATAGTTTGGTTAGAGTTAACTGTAACTGAACGTACTGAATTTTTTAAATTATTATTTGTGTTATATGTGTACATATAGCCATATATGCTGTGGAGTCAGAGGACAGGTTTAATGGACTCCAGAAGTCAAACTTTATTTGATTTTGATCAAATATTTTAATAAGGAGTTTGGAAAGGTTACAGAGCAAACTGACAGTTCTACTACACTATTGAGGTTTTTGGACATACAATTACAGGACAGTTTCTACAATGGGAAATAAATTTCCCAAATAAAATGGCAAGTTTGTACATGAAATGATGTTTTAATTGGATTTCATACTCAGATGATGTTTTTTCTTGCAATAGCAGATTCAGTGGAGGATTTGGTGCGAGAGACTATCGGCAGAGCAGTGGTTCTGCAAATTCTGGGTTTAATAGTAATCGTGCCAGTAGCAGCCGAAGTAGTGGTAGTAACCACAACAGAGGATTTGGTGGAGGTAAAGTTAATTTTTGTGTTAGAAGGGGTTTTTTTGTTTGTTTCTTGCTCTTCTTAATGGTATTTTCAAGATAATTTATAAGAGAAGATACTGCTATTTAGTAACTTCTTTTTCTAAATAGGATAATGATAACAGTGACTTTTTTTTTTCCTTGATAGGTGGCTATGGAGGTTTCTACAATAATGATGGATATGGAGGAAATTATAACTCCCAGGCAGTTGATTGGTGGGGCAATTGAATTTGTGCCTAAATAATCATTTCATATACCTAATATGGAAACCACATGTAACTTAGCCAGACTGTATTGTGTAGCTTTAAGAACTTGCACTACATTACCAGCTGTGATTTTTCTAAAAAATTCATGAGAGCTCAAAGTCACAAGAAATTAAGCAACAACCTGTAGCCAGCACTATTCAAAAGTTGATGTGAAAAATTTTTGTAATTTGGTTTACTCCCTTCCTGCTTGGTAGCACCCTAAACTGCATTTATAATTTGTGACTGAGGATCATTTGTTAATGTACTGTGACTTTTAACTTTAAACAACTTATTTAATGTCCTGTTGGCTTAATAATGCTCAAGGTACCAATTGTTTTAAAAAGTTAATTGAACTTTGGCTACAAGCAAACCTTGGCACACAAGTGTAAGACACCTTAACAGAAATCAATTCATTGCTAAATATTATGGTGAAAGAACTTAGCCTGAATAAGAAAGTTTTGGTATATGCAGAGTTGTTGGTAAAACTTTTTTTTTATGTTTGTAATGTGACAGACATACAACGCTAAAGTTCTGAATTGCTCACTCTATCCTGGATTGGCACTTAGAACCATGAACTCTTAAAAATATGATCATATATGGTTATATTCTTTATTTTTGAAACCACTAATACAGAAAACTACAGTGATTCCTTATTTACAGTTTTAAGTAATTTACATTGACATATTCCTACAGGAAAGTTTACAAATTTGGTGAGAAATTTGGGATATAAAGTTTAGGTTTATTTAATGCCTGCCATACATAAAAATGACATGTTAATGGCTGACCATGGCAGTGACCAGGCCTCATCACAGCCTTGTTAATTTTGGTCTTTAACATGCTAGTGTTGGTGTTTTTTGGTCAAGAGAGTGTGAACGGAAAGGATTATGCAGCAGCAGGCTTTATTTTTACACAGTCAGGGTTTTCTGTTACAACTATGTTGAAATGTAAAAAAAAAAAAGAAAAGAAAGGCTTACATGCATAATATGTAAATATAAGAATAACAAATTGAAATTGCTGAGATTTCACAGGTTGGATTTATGTATTAATTATATATGATGGTCAGTACAGTGCAGTTTTCGTGTTATTTAGTTGCATAGGTTTCCATTATGGTCATATTTTAATTGGCCAAAGATGATTTGTCCATCACTAAATATGCCTTTTCCTTTGAGAATTTCCTGGATAGAATACAATATATTTAAAAACTTAAGTCATTAAAAATGTCATAAGTTGACAAATTTTTCTAAAAGTGCAATAGATTTTCAAGTGTATTGTGCCTTGTATTATAAAATTTTATTAAAGTAGGTGTACTTGATGTATTATCAAGGTTATCGGTTACGGTGCTATTTCAATTATAGAAGTTTAGACTGTACATTTTGCCCATAACTTTTTACAAAGTACTTATTTTGTTGCACATGAAAAGAATTTTATATGTGTATCTTACATACAAGTCCTTGAAGTTCCAATTGGTTATTGTTGATTACAGTGTGTCAAGAACTTGGTTTAGAAAATTTTCCTTGGACCATGGAATGATAGTTAAGAAAGACTATTTGCACATAACAGACTTTTTGCTGCTAGTTTGTGTAATATTTATTGAACATTTTGACAAATATTTATTTTTGTAAGCCTAAAAATGATTCTTTGGAAGCTTAAAGAAACTTGACCAAAAGACAGTATAAAAACACTGGTATTTGAGTGTTGATTGTCACTGTATGTGAAATAGTGTATTTTGGGTAGTGTGAGCTTTTAATATTAAGTTCTACTAAACTTGAGTCAAAAATAATCTAACCCAGTATTGGTGATGTAGCTACACTTTTTTTTTTTTTTTTTGATAAAGTGAAAGGCAATTGGAATAATGAAAATAAGACATGCCAAGGTTTTCATATGTTTAAGATATTAATGAGAACTAAACATTTTCTCAGAATGTGTTTGAATTGACCTTATTAATATGTTTGAATTTACCTTACATGATTTTTTTGTTTGGTTTTAGTATTGAAACTGTCTGGCATATTTGTAATCTTCAAACATGTGGTTATTTATGTTGCCATAAGCAGTAATGTTTTTTTTAATTCAGTTTTATCAGCCAGCAAGATTTTCAGTAAAAAACCTGATGAATGTAAACATGAAACTTTAAGTTGCTATAAAGTTAGTAATTTGCTTTATTGTATTAGTATTAGCACTGCATGTGTCTGTTTTATTCTCATTTCATTAAAATAAAAAGTATAGCAAAATGTGACTTAATATTCTTGTGAACTTGCATGCTTCTTGTGAACTATTGGAAATCTCATTTTTGGTTAATAAAAGAAGGTATTTGTAAAGTACACCATTATGTATGTGTGTGCTTAAACACTTGAATAAGAGATAAAGTTACAAGTAAACAAACGAGATTTTACATACACAACATACATGATCTTTTATGAATTTCGATACAAAGTACTGCTGAAGAAAAAATGTTTATCCAATTCTTTATTTTTTTGTAAACAAAACACATTGCTGGTGGTCACATCCAGCATTTATTGTTGTTGTTGTTATTGTTGTTATTATTGTTTGGTTTTGTTTGAAATATGGTTTCACTGTAGCTTTGGTTTGCCTAAAAGTTGCAGTGTAGTTCTGCCTAGTTCTGCCTAGCTTGAATTCAAAATGATCCAGCTGTCTTTGCCTCAAAGGTGCTAGGATTAAATTAAAAGGTTATAGCTCCAGGTCCAGAACTACCAGCATTTCTGTAGTTTACCTACACTCTCTAACCTGTATTTTATCTCTATATTTTCTTTAACTTTATTTATTGGTGGAAGTTTTCTACCATTTGTGCCCTAATGATCAACGTCAAAAACCTCAATGTGTTTGTTAGCAAGTACCTTTACCTACTGAAGCTATCTCATCAACTCACATTTTTGTCTTTGTGATAGCCTTGCTGTGGAACATGGGGTGGTTTAGAACTCTCTAGACCAGGCTGGTTGCTTGTGGCAATCATCCTCCTATACCCTCAGATTGCACATTTGTGCAATTATCACACTTTTGTACTTTATCATAGTTACCTTTCTCCATCTTCTTATAAGTTGTTGTAGGTTTGGGCTTTATTTATTTGTTGAAACAAGGACTTTATGTTCTTATTATGTAGCCCTCTCTTCTTGAAACTCATTCTGTAGACTAGGCTGTCCTTGAACACAGAGATCCATCTTTCTCTGCTTCCCATGCTGGGATTAAAGGCGTGTGCCATCATGGCCCTGCTCTCCTCTCTTAAATATTTTTAAGTTTTAAAAAACTTGAAAATATTTAAGTTTTGTTTAAATATTTTTGTTTGTTTAAATATTTTTAGTTTGCATTGAAAATATACAGCATTTCTTCCTCCTATATCTTTCAGGTCTGTGACCCCAAATTCATTTTTGAATTTGAGGGGATGCAATATAAAGGGTTTTAGTATGAATAAGCAAGAAAATGTGTAGGGGTATCTAGAAGAATTCAGAGCAGAGAGAAAGTATATTGGACATGGCCAGGGCTATGGAAACATTAGAGAATAGTGGAGATAGATAGAGAGAGGGAGCATAGCCAGAGAAATAGCTAGAGATTGAGCCAGGAAGATAGTAGGAGAAAGGGCCAGGAGGCTAGTTGGAGCTATGAAATGTACTGTGAGTGGGAACAGAGTGAACCTGAAGTGGACCTATGCTTTGATTAACAGCACAGGGATATCTCAGTGGAAGGCACCCATGTCCTCCTGCCTGACTTAAAGAGAAACTTAACAACATTTCCCTTTCATTTTTTTTTTCCCACTTTCACAAAGTTTCCATTTCACAAGTTCCCGAGAAATGGGTTTTCTAGTTCTAGAAATTCTATAAACCAGCTTGAGTTCATTTCTGGTTATTTGGACTACCCGAGACTCAACAATTGTTTCTTCTTTAAACATTGATACATAACATAAACTAAACATGAAAGTAAAGCCAGCTGAGTCCTGTTTTCTGTTGTCATGTTTGTTTCCAGGGCTGATTGGATTAAAATCTTTAGGGACTGACTTACCCTTCCTCTTAGTGGTTAATTGTCTCTACCTCTTCATCTAGGATCCCCAATGAGATTTTCTCTGATCTATACTTAGGTGTCAGTGTTGTCCTTGATCATGTCTTAATTAGCTACCCATATTTTGACATTTCATGGGTATCAGTTCCCTGTCATACCTACATGGCAAAATCATACCGAAGTCATTCTGGTCTACTGGTTCTTAGCAGGTTTTTTTGTTTTTGTTTTTGTTTTTTAAACTACTCATCTTTGCTCTTTGGATGTAGTAGTTGTGTTGAGGATGTATCTCACAGGCATTTCTTTGCATTTTACTACTTGTGGCTTTCTTAAATAGTCTCTGCTACAAAAGCTTCAAGAGACACTTTATACCTGTGGGTATAAAGATAAATATTCAGAAAACAATTATGGTGGCAATATTAGATTCTCCCTTTCAACCTTTAGCCATGGGTAGGTGAGTAGGCTTCCAATACTGTATTACTCTCCTGGTAAGGAAATCTTGAGTACAATTAGATGGCCATTATTCTACCTTTAGGGCTATTTTGCCATAGTGTTAATTGTTGTGATTGTTAAGCATCATAGCTTGGAAGGGCTATTAGTCTTTTAATAGTCTTTTTAGTCTCTGTGACTACATGGTCAGCAGAATAACAATCCAGGGGAGGCAAAAAGGTAGTTTGGTTCAACGTGACTAAGCAGTCAGTGTTTGTACAAACTCCAGTACACGGACCTCAAGAAGTTAATTTTAGGCATAGCACAATTTGGTGACTATGCGTGTACTGCATGTTTAAGTGGTTTCCATTTCCTAGCTATTGTGAGTAGATTTGTAGTTAGGATGATAGCTACTTAATTTCTTCCTTAATTTTAGATTGTTAAGTTGCATCATTAAGTTATTTCTGCTCTTCCTGTTTTTAAAAAGTGTGTGTGTGTGTATGTGTGTGTGTGTGTATTAGTGTTCTGCCTACATGATGTGCAGCCATGCATTTATGGCTGAAACCCTCAAAATCTGGAAATGGCTTCTGATTCACTGCGCTTGCAATACAGTTTTGAGCTTCCAATCACTAGTCTATGGAAATTCAGCAAGTAATAATTACTGAGTTATCCTTCTTGTTCCAGGTACTGAATTTTGAGTATTTCTCTTTATTGAATTCAGATTATATATTCTTGATTGCCAATGGTTTTCTTATCTGATAAGCTGTCCCTCTAGCCTGTGTTTGTTTTCTTGTTTTTACTCCGGCGTTTATTCTCTTGAGTTTACTGAGTTGTTTGTGCCTTCAAACTCCTTGATTAGTTAATGCAATTTATGATTGATCTTTTAAATTCTATGTTCTGGAGTTCATTAAGTTATTAGAGATCATTTCTATAGGAGTGGTAAGTATATTTGAAGTCAAATAATGTTTGACCTTTCATATTGTTTATTTGTGATAATTCCTGGGCATTTAAATTTTTTGTTAGTTCTGTGTCTATTGTAGACACAGTTGCATAGTGCTGTCATATAGGATGTGTTTCCTGACCTAAACCTGTCTGAATATTTTAATAGATCATCAGGGCTCCTCAAAGTATACTATAGCACTAAGTGTAGCTCCTCATCAGTTTGAAGATGGGGTGAGTGCAGGAGCTTTTGGGTTAAGATTCACTGGGTTTGGCTGTAGCACAGGATGTGTTAGTAAAGCTAAACTCAGGGATAGATATAATAAGTGCACAACCTGGTAAACAGGTTAATGAGGAAGATACAGGTGTAAAGTTCTGTAAGGATCAAGTTTTTAATAGAGGCAGAACAGAATAGTCATTTACCTAACTTTTATTTCTGTTGACTGTTATAAACATTGCTACAGGTAGCCATTATCACAAAATAGGTCTGTTTTTTAATTTAGTTGTTAACATGTAAATTGTATACAAATTTCTTCTACAAAGCACATTTTAATAATGTTTTTTAAATTCTTGTAGCTAGTCTATTTTCACTGCAAAATGTAAATTACTATTTCTAACTTTTAACAGTATATATTGGTCTTTGTCTATTCTTTAGCATTTTTGAGACAGGATTTCTTATAGCTCAGATCATTGTTGAATATAGTAATAGTTGTAATAATTAGTGGAATTGTATCTATTTAGTCATGAATTGGTGATACCTACTAACTTCCAAAAGTACACTATTTGACACAGTTTAACACAGTCCCAATTGCTTACATTCTTTGCAGTATTTGGTTTTTCACATTTTGATAAGCAGATACATTAATTTTTAGTTGGTGATAACTATTCAGCTATATTCTTAAGAATAATGAAACATTTGCCCTTATCATTAACATTAAAATGCATTACAATATAACCTGACAATTACTAGCAAAAATATTGGCTTTTTACTTATTTCAGGGGTGTGTTTCTGTGTGTGTCTGTGTTGAGGGAGGTGGGTATCACCTCTCCCTTTCCCGTGCCACCACATGTCAGACAGTTGAAGAGACAGTTCTCCCACATTCCTGTTGTCTGGGCCAGCTCTACTGTGCTGCCTAGACAAAAAACATGGCCCACTCCCATGTGTACTGCAGTCAAGGGGATTGGGGGATGAGTGGGTGTTCTTGGACATCAGTATGGCTCCAGGCAGCAGGCAGACCAGACCAGAGATGTCTTTATGATCTTTAGTGGTAATATGAGCCATGGACATTGACATAGACCCCTGCTGATGCATGGTCACAGACCCTCAGTGGGAGCCTAGGTTGGTACTTCCCTATAGCATCAAGTGGCATGGCAGGATACCCACATCAGACAATAACCTAATTCTCCACCATATACTTGCACATCATAATAGCTACTGCACCAGCCTCACAGTTGGTGGGCCTTTAGGTGTCTTTCACCTGCCTATGCCAAATGGCATAGTAGCTGGCAGACTTTTGGTTGTCTACAGCTTCCACAAAGAGTGGGGTTGGCTTGTTAGTGTCTTCCACTCACCCACACCGATGCATCAGGTGGACCTTTGTCTTCTCATGCTTGTACACTGTGGGGTGACTGTGGGTGGGCCTCTGGGTGCCTTCATCTTCTGACAAGCCACACTTGACAGAAGCAAGCATGTCAGTGAGTAGGCTATATATATTCTTAAATATGGGTCTCAACATAATAGTGCAGTACAGGTAGACACCAGAGTATGGGAGTCACTTAACATAGTGTTAGAAACTGAATTTATCCTAGAACAGCAGCTAGCACTGTCATCTGATGAGCCATCTCTCCAGCTCCTGTGTAAGGTTTTCTTTTTGGCTATGGGAGGTTTTGGTAAGGGTTTTGTTTGTGGTTGGTTGGTGTGTGGGTGCACACACGCACGTGTTTGAAATGGGTAATGCTATGTAGCTGAAACTGAGCTCACAATTGTGCTTGTTCTGCCTCATGTGTAAACAAAGACTTCATTAAGTAGATTGAACATTTGAATAAAAGTAGGTAGACCAGATAAAATTATTTGAATTCTTATCATAAATACAAAAGTTTGATATAAAAGTTCAATGTTTTTTTTGTTTTTTTGAGACAGGGTTTCTCTGTGTAGCCCTGGCTGTCCTGGAATTCACTCTGTAGACCAGGCTGCCCTCAAACTCAGTAATCCACCTGCCTCTGCCTCCCAAGTGCTGGCATTAAAGGCATGCGCCACCACTGCCTGGCATAAGTTCAGTGTTTCTTACAATATCATCATAAAATTGGATTCCTGAAGAGAAAAAAAAAATGTGAGAGGCAAAGTCTTATATATATTTCTAGACCATTTCTATATGTTGACCAGGCTCTCCTTGAAATCACATATGTACTTCCACCTCTGTCTCCTAAATGCTAGACTTAAAGGTATGCATAACACTCAGATGATAAACTAGATTTCTTAAATTAAGCAATTTATGGCAGTGTTAGGGATTTTATCTACAATTTGATCATATTTAACATACTCTGTCATTGAGGTTGTTGAAGTCTAGTAATAGCTGTACAAACCTCTCAGATACCAATCTCAGTTATGTATCAGTGGTTTATTGAACACATACTCTAAGACTGATTAGTCAGGAGTGGGAATCCAAAACTTCAGTCAGGCAGTCCTCAGAACCAGTTTTTATATGGGTTAAAAAAGGACCAGGTATATTTGCAACATTTACAACATTTGCAACATATATGCTATCTACACAAAGCAGTGCTGTCCCACCCTTAAGCTGATAGGTTAGGTATGGAGGCAACAAGACAAGGAGATGCCCAAGTTCACAAGGCTCAGTGAAAAAGTATAACAAGGTTTTTTTCATGGCAAGAAACAATAGGTCAAGTTAAGGTTATGAGCTACAAAATGAAGTTTGAGTGAATATGGCAGAGTTTTACTATTTAACAGAGATATGCCCTCAAACCTCCAAAGAGTAATTTAGAAGGGTAGAATTTAAAAGAGTAAAAAAAAAAAAAAAAAAATGTAAGACAGGATCTACCTATGTAGAGTAGGTTGGCATTGGACAGCTTTCTGTCTAGGTTTACCTACTGAGTTCTGGGATTTAAAGGGATTCACCATTATACCTTTGTGGTGAATATTTGTCAACCCCAGAATTCAGCAGAGACAAGAATGGAAGAAATAAGTCAGCAGAGAAAAATTAAAAGATGGACTACTACTACTTGAACAGTTAAAACCTGAGAATTTTGAGAAAGATTGTTTGGTTTCCGACCTGAAATGTCTATTTTACATATCAAAGCAGACCTGGCCTCCAGATTCTCCTAGCATCCCTCAGTCCCTACCTGGCATTCTCTTCTGCCAACTCAGAACTTTCCAGCCCAGTAGCAGGGCTGTCCTTCTCCCAGAAGCTCCTCCCAATATAATCTAGATATTTGGCCTCCTCTACTTCTTCCTTCTCCTCTTCTACCTTCTCGTCCCTACCTTGTCTTCTCTTTCTCCCTCTATCTCTCTGTCTGTCTCTGTCCCTCTTGTAAGACTATGGCAAGCCTTCGCTTACCAGAGGTCCCCCAAGTGAACACCATGGAGTTGAGGATCAGTGCAAAAAGCAAGAGGATTTTATTGTGCCAGCATACTGGGGTCACCCTGCATTCAGAGGAGGGAGGGAATGACCCCACAAACTCCGTTCATCAAGCTTTTACACAGTTTTTAGAGCAGCAGCCATTAGGCACAATGTAATTGGCAGACCAGTGTGACTTTTAAACTGGTCTTTAGGGAATGAGGTAGCAGGGACTTAATTAGCCCCTCATTTCCAGCCTTGGGCATGTTTTGTAGGCCTAGTTTTGGGGTAGGGAATTTACTTGAAGGGGGATTAGGTAAAGTCTACCAGCCTGTCCTGAATACAATTCAAGTTTAAGGTCATCTTAGAATTACAAAATAATGCTATTTCAAAAATTGAAATAGCATTAATAACAAAGAAGAACAACCAACAAAAACCAAAACAAAACCAACCAACCAACAAAAAACAAGCCAAAACCCCTGCATGTTGGACACTTGTGATAATGGTTGTAGGGATGGGTCATTGTGAAGGTCCATGTCCAGTAAGTAAAGGTAATACAAATCAATTCAAAATTCTTGAGGAGAACAAAACTGGAACTTGTTTTATTATAATATTATTGTATTATATATAAACGAATGTGGGTTTTTTGTTTGTTGTTTTTGTTTTGTGTTTTTGGTTTTTTAAGACAGGGTTTCTCTGTGTAGCCCTGGCTGTCCTCTGTAGACCAGACTGGCCTCGAATTCAGAAATCCGCCTGCCTCTGCCTCCTGAGTGCTGGGATTAAAGGCGTGTGCCACCACTGTCCTGCATAAATCAATGTTTATCTAACAAAGGATTGGATCATATTTACAACTTTTAGTTACAACCCAAACGTCAAAAGAAATGGCATTGTTTTCACATGGTTACTGCATCTTCAAAATGCAATAAGGGTTTTTTTTCATAAGGCATAACCTTTGTGAGGAACTCTTCATTCACTATGATATGTTATCTGCGGCTAAAGTCACATGACTTTTATAAAGTTTCTGGTTTGATGTGGTTGAGTGGATGGGTAAACAATGAGTTCAGTTATGTTAGCGACGTAACACGACCCAGTTACTCATTGAGGAAGACCTCAATTATAGCTGCATACGTTTTGTTTTCTCAAAGTGTGAGTCATTACTTCAAGATTTTGATTTTAAAGTTTGCTAGAATTAGTATTAGGGAACACCTATTCTGGGAACTTCACAGGTGATCTGTAGGGCAACAGGAATGTTTTGTTTTGTTTTTTTAAATTGGTCTTTACTTGGCTTTCGTGTGCCATAGGAAAAGATATTTGATATATTTTTCTTAGTGCTTTTTGTTCCTGTGAGACCACTACAGCAGTCAAATGAAAGGGCTTGGATATTTAGTCTCGTATAAGAAAGTTATCAAGCATACCTAAAACTAATTTCACTGTGGTGCGCAGAGCTCTTAGGCTGACAGCACGAGCTAGCGAACTAGCAAGTTTAGCTGCACCGGTGATGACGCAAGTCAACAAAAGTCACGTGAGATAAAACGGTTGCTTCCATTGGAAAGCCTGGCTTTTGGGAGAGGTTACGGACTCTACGTCCGGTTCTCGCTGACGCTATTTTAACAACTTTATGTAGATGCTAGCGAAGTTTGATATTCTAAGAATCTCGCGTAGGTTCTGCAACAATGCCTGCTTCTTGCGTTCACCACCTGCGTGGTAATGTGACAAGATAGCCTCTGCTGCTTTCTCCTTTGCCACGGAGTTTATCGTGGCCCACAACTGCGGCCGTAAAGTTGGCGTGGTAGTTTAAAGCTACGATTGAAGCTATCATTTCAAAAGAAGATCTGGACTGAAAGTGGTGGATGAGCGTAGACGTGGAACTTGGACATTTTTTTTTTTCTTTTTTTTTGCGTTTCCATGAAATCATACGGATTGTCTCTTACTACTGCTGTCCTAGGTAATGAGGAAAAGAAAATGGCGGCGGAAAAGGCTAGAGGCGAGGGCGAAGAGGGGTCCTTCAGTCTCACAGTCGAAGAGAAGAAGGCGCTTCGTGGATTAGATAGGTACGTACTGCTAATACTGACAGGTAGTCTATCTCTGGGTTCGACAGACTCTCCATGAGACCCAGCTGTATCTTGCTTGCGATGACGACTCGCTGTCTTCTAGCACTGTTACCAATGTTTTGGGAGGTTTGTTACTGATGTCTTTCGGTGAGCATTAATAAGAGCCATGTATTTCTCTCACAGCAGCTTCTTCGGGTTCTTGAGCCGATGCAAAGATGGCGCCAATATGAAGACGCTATTGAACAAGGTCAGCAACTATGTTTGGACATAACTGCTTATATTTTTCTCCTAAGCTTTTGAGTGTCCCAAGCCTGGAGCCTCTCCCTACCCTAAAAGTGCTCATTATAGCTTTTAGGGATCTTTGAAACACTTTTTTCCCTTCCACGTTTCTCCTTTCTTGGCTTACTCTCCTGATAGTTTGAGGCCCTACCTTAGCATACAGCCCAGGGCATTGCTTATTTGGCAGTTTTTATGAGGTCAACTGTATTCCCCAGTTTCTCATCTCAAGTTATGAAAAAACGCTTGGTTGTTGCAGCCTCTGGTGATATGCACACGTTTTACTATTTTCCCTTAAGGGTCAAGTTATAAATAACTTAAGGAGATAAAGAGTTTGCGTACTTACAAAGAATTTTTTTTTAAGATGTTGTATAATAATATAAAAATAATACGGTGAATACCATTTTAGAAAGTTAATTATTTTTTTCTTCTTTGGAGTTTGGTTTCCGTAGAGTAAGAAAGCACACAGTATCTCCTCTTTGAAAGTTGGCACTGTCATTTAGTTAATAGCTGCTGGTATCAATTAAGATGGCGGGAAATAGAGGAGAGATGAAAGTTTTAGAGATGGAACAGGGCAATTTTAGCAAGAAAATATTAAACCTAGCTAGTACAGCTTAGTGAAAATTATTCCCCATTACTTAAAAGGAGAATTATTAAGTCTCTTTGAACCTTAAAAAAAACATTCTTAAATACAACCTGTGTTTATTGTATTTAGAGAGTTGTAAACCATGGCATAAAAAAGCACAGGTCTGTGATATACATGCTTGTAACCATTATATACTTAACTTCCTAAGTGAAATCAGTGATTATAAACTTGATAATTTCATGCTACCAATGAAATACTAATTGTATTAACATATATGTATATATGTGCATATATAAATTTCTATGTACACATATATATGCATATTATACACACACATAAATTTTGATTTGGTTTGGTTTGTGAGCCTAACCTTTAAGGACTGAGTCTAAGATTTAAATATTCTTTAAGTGATATGTATAGAGACATTTCTGTTTACTAGTAGGTTACTAGGTTTCATGTTGTGTACAGTGGGTAATTTTAAATAAAATATTAACCTCCTCACACTTTGAAAACTTTATGGTAAAAACTTAAAGACATGGTTTTGTCTAGCTTTGTTTTTTGTTTTTGTGTTTGTTTGTTTGTTTGTTTGTTTTCCGAGACAGGATTTCTCTGTATAGTCCTGGCTGTCCTGGAACTCACTCTGTAGATCAGGCTGGCCTCGAACTCAGAAATCCACCTGCCTCTGCCTCCCAAGTGCTGGGATTAAAGGGGTGCTTCGCCACTGCCCGGCTATCTTTCTTTTTTAAAAAGATTTATTTATTTCTTTTATCAGTACAGTGCTGCTCTCCTCAGACACCGCAGAAGGCGGCATCAGATCTCACTACAGATGGTTGTGAGCCACAATGTGGTTGCTGGGAATTGAACTCAAGACTTCTAAAACAGCAGTCAGTTCTCTTAACCACTGAGCAATCTCTCTAGCCCTCTATTTTAACTTGATAGCTTTTTCTTTTCTTTTTTAATTTTGATTTTAAAAAGGGTTTTTCTTGTTGGTGGTGGTGTGGTTTTTTTTTGTTTTTTTTTTGTTTTGTTTTGTTTTGTTTAATATTTAAAAATTTTTCAACACATGGTTTCTAAGTGTGGCTGTACTGGCTGTATAGACCAGGCTGGCCTTGAACTTACAGAGATCCTCCTGCCTCTGCCACCCAACCTGATAACCTCTATTTTTTTAAAAATACATTTTTTTATTGGCTGTACAATTATTATGCAATTATTCCATTTGGTTTTTTTGCACACCAATATTTAGAAGTGTTCCTGTTTATACATAGGGGTTTCTTTTTCAATTTTGGCTGTGTAGAATAATATCACTCTAGGTCTGATTAATTAAAAATTTGGTATTTTGAACTCAATCCTTAGGATTTAGGTTTGCTTATTTAAATCAACTTTTATGGAATCTTGACCCTTACAGTGCATTTAGGCTGGCTTGTCACTCTTTTAAGAAAATGTATTTATATGATTGTGAGTGCACATGTTTTTATGAGTATATGCCCAAGTCTCTATAGGTTCCCACACAAAACAAAAGAAGGCATTGGCTTTCCTGGAGCTGGAGTTACAGAAAATTATGTGTGTGGTTGGTAGGAAGTATGTTCAGTTTTTCACTAGAGCCATTTTATTATTCTCACTAAAACTTAAAAGGTTTTGATACTAATGAAAAAAGTCACTTTATGGTAGTCTTTTAAGTCCTTTTTCAGAGGTTATAGCAGGAAATAAGTATTGCTTAGTACAGATTTATGAAATCATGGGCCTAGGGAATATACCAAGGATGCACAGAGCCAATGGTTAGATCTGTAGCATCCTGTCTGTTGGTATAATGGTACATTTCTGTAGTGGAATTACATTTCTGTAATTCCAGCATTCCAAAGGAGAAGGAGGATCAGAAATGAACAGTTATCCTTTTCAGCTACAAAGATGAAATTTCAGGCCAGTTTTGGCAACATGAAGCTCCGTCTCTACAAAAATATCATGTAATGTATTTTTATGGTCTCATTAAAAATACAACAAACAAAATATTTAATTCAGAAAAAACTGGAAAAAAACCCCACAGATAATTCTGAAATTTTAAGAATCCTGGGTGCTTTACTAGTACCTTTTTTTCTGTTAAATTTAAAAAAGTATGAGCAAATTCAAGGAACTGTAATTCCAATCATTTACCAAATTAGAACAGATTTTTAAAAAGCAGTAAAAGGTTTAATAAAATACACTACAGGAGTGACAAGAAATTGTTTTACAATAGTTAAGAGAAATACTTGGTGTGTTTGTGAAGTCTATATAAGGACAGAGAAACTTACATCTTACTATTTTGTTAAGTAATAAGTTTTATACACTAATTGTCTTTCTTGAATGGCCATTTGACACAAGGCATAATGAGGTAGGTTCTAATATGTTTGTAAAGACATTGCAAGTTATTTTAATCTCAGGCAATTAGGGTCTGATTATTAATAAGTGTCATGTCTGCTTTTATTTTTCATTCCATTCCCTTTTGTTTTTCCTGTGTATTTGTGTATATTCAGTATATAGTATTGGAATGTATTTGAAATATGAGAAAAGGAATAGTTATTAAACAATTGAAATTTGTTGTACTTAGATACTGAAAACACTTTCTGATAAAATTATATCTTGAGTTTGCATAAATAGGCAAGTAATTAATTAATAGTTGAAGATTGTTCATTAGCCCTTGAGACCACAAAAGATTCCTGGAACAATATACCTTCTTTAAGATCACACCTGCAAAACAGTTCCTCTGACTGAGGGCCAAGTATTTAAAGGTAACCAAAGGAACTATTCTCATTCAAGCTATTTTAATAGGGTTTTTGTTTTGTTTTTGTTTCTGTTTTTTTTTTTACTGTGTAGCTTAGCTGTCTCTTACCTGCTGAGGTCTTTTTGTGTTCCTAAATGCTACTGTTAGAGGAATTAAGTAAAATTTAAAAAATATAATAAACTCTGTAAAATCTGTTGTTTGAAAATTGAATTTACACACATCTCAATTTGGATTTACCATATGTTTAAAAAATTAACATGCGTATATGGATACTGAATTTAATATATTTCATCCTGCACATGTTTTAGTTCTTTGTTGTGTGATAAGGACCAAAGTAACAATTTAGCTTTATGATGCTTATGTAAGTTTAATAATGCACTCCTTTCCTTCTTTTTTGAGAGTTTTTGTTTCTTCTTAAAATACATTTTAAAAATTAATTGTATGTGGTGTGTCTTTGTGTGTGTATATGTCTTTATGTGGGTATGTGTGCAGTGGAGTACAGGTGCCTGAGGAGGTCAGAGGTATTTAGTCCCCTGGAGCTGTATGTAGTTTTAGATATTCTGAGCCACTTGATATGGGTGCTGGGACCTGAACTCTGATTTTCTGTAAGAACAGACAAAGTTCTTAACTACTAAGCCATCTCTGTCTATTTTATCTTATTTATTTGTTTGTTTAATTTTGAGGCTGGGACTGAGAATGTAGCTGTGGCTTCTCTGGAACTCACTCTGTCTGGCTTCAAACTCACAGATATCTGCCTGCCTCTGCCTCCTGAACGCTGGGGAGTGTGAGCCACCTCTTGGTCATAAAGTTTTTACTTATACAGGGGTGAAATCCTGTCTTTAATAGAGAATATATTGGGGGCTGGAGAGATGGCTCAGAGCACTAACTGCTCTTCCAGAGGTCCTGAGTTCAATTCCCAGCAACCACATGGTGGCTCACAAACTTCTGTAATGGGATCCAATGCCCTCTTCTGGTGTGTCTGAAGGCAGCTATAGTGTATTCATGTGCATAGATAAATAAATCTTAAAAATATATAGAATATATTTTATATATATATTTCCATAGTCATAAATTGTACGTAATCTTGGAGGTAGAGTTTTACTAATCTTAACATAGAGTTTCATTTTAATTTTAAATGTTTGTATGTTTCATTTTTAGGCAATTCACTGCTATGAATCTTTAATAGTAAAAGCTGAAGGAAAAGTGGAATCAGATTTCTTTTGTCAATTAGGTCACTTCAATCTCTTACTGGAAGATTATTCAAAAGGTAATTCTTTTCATTTAAAATGCCTAATTTATGTTTGTTTATATAGTTCTAGTGGTTTTTGGTTTCTGGAGGTATGTGCTACTTACTATACAGAAATGTAGAAATTTTTATTAACTACATGCAAATACTCAGTACATTTGGTCATTCAGTAAAAATCTTTAATATCCTATATGTACATTGCTGTTTTGTTTGCCTTTGTGGAAATCTAAGTTCTTTTAAATCTTAATCATGGAACAAAGCAACTTTGATACCTTATCTATGTATACAAATGTAGTTAATTTCAGAAAAGTGTGAATAATACATGTTTCTTATTTTTCTTAGATAGTTTCCATTTTAGTCAAAATGTGTTTGAAAGCCTGTTTAAGTAGCCAGTTGTGGAGCTAGAGATACATTTTTAACCCTAGTACTCTGAAAGCTGAGGCAGGAGGATCTCTGAGTTTGAAGCTAGCATGGTCTAGGTCGGACAAGGTTGCATAGTGAGACACTGTCTCAAAGACACAAATGTCTGTTGCCATATTACTCTAAAGAAATACACATAGATCGTTTCTTTTTGATGGATTATATATATAAGCAAATTTCTAAGTTATTTGAAAGTCTTTTTAGAGGCTGATATCTTGGGATGGTTGTTTAGGATATATATATATATATTTTTTTTTTTAAAAACATTATTTAGTAACAAAATGACTTAATTTTTGTCTTTAAAAATATTTCCTTAGTAAAGGAAAACATATGTTATAGGCAAGACGATTATAATTTTTGATGCAAATAACATCTTGATAGATATCTTGTAATTACCAGCAAATACAGTTGATGACAGTGAACTGCATGTTATGGCAGTGAATTGCAAGTGGGGAGTGGGAATAGTACTGAGTTGTAGGAAAGCTTGCTGAGCATGTTTGAAATCCTTAGCTCAATGATTAATACCTTAGTAAAATCCATATACAATGTAAAATAATTACAACTTAAATGTCATTAAAAACAGAAAGTAGGACCAGACAGTGGTGGCGCACACTTTTAATCCCTGCACTTGGGAGGCAGAGGCAGGTGGATTTCTGAGGCCAGCCTGGTCTACAGAGTGAGTTCCAGGACAGCCTGGAACACAGAGAAACCCTGTCTCGGAAAAAAACAAAAAAACAAAAAAACCAAACCAAACAAACAAAAACCAGAAAGTAGGGCACAGTGTATTTTTTTCAGAAAGAATATTTATCTCACAAAATATAAATTTTCATGACATTTTTATTTTATTGTTTTTGTTCTTTTGAGACAGGGTTTTCTCTGTGTAACAGCCCTGACCATTCTGGACTCAATTTTTAGACCAGGCTATCCTGGAATCTTGAAATCTTCCTGTCTCTGCCTCCCAAATGCTGGCATTAAAGGTGTATACCACCATGCCCTTGAATTATTGATGATTTTTTTTCCTTGAGGGCTTAATAATAATGAATTAACAGTATATGAAATAAGATACCATTAAATAGAAACACCCATTAAAAAAAAGTTAAGTAGTATTAGTGAACATATGATTAGACTTCAGAAGAGTTTTTAATGGTGAGTAGTTCCTGGGTTAGAGTTTAGCAGTGTAGACAAAGAATGTTCTTGAGTGCTGATTAATATTTTTCAATGAGAAATTTTCTTTCAGAATGATAGAATTTGGGCTGGAGAAATGGCTCAGCCACATGGTGGCTCACAACCATCTGTAGTGGGATCTGATGCCCTCTTCTGGTGTGTCTGAAGACAGCTATAGTGTACTCATGTAAATAAAATAAATCTTTAAAAAACAAAAGAGAGAATGATAGAATTTTTTACAAAATTTAAAATTTTGAGAATACTACAAGCTACATAAACTTAATTAAACATAATCTTCTCATAACAAAATATTTCAAAGTGAGAATTTGAATATAACAGGATGTTTTTAATAGCTGTGTAGTTTTCTATTTTTTTATGGGAAGGACATCTTTTTTTTTTTAAAGTATATGAGTACCCTGTTGCTGTCTTCAGGCACACCAGAAAAGGGCATCAGGCATCAGGTCCCATAACATAGAGACGGTTTTGAGATACCATGTGGTTGATGGGAATTGAACTCAGGATCTTTGGAAGGGCAGTCCGTGCTCTTAACCACTGAGTTATTCCAGCTCCAAGAAGGGTATCTTACTGGAAATTTTTATTCTTGTTTCTTTGGTTTTTGGGTTTTGTTTTTTTTTGTTTTTTGTTTTTTGTTTTTCGAGACAGGGTTTCTCTGTGTAGCCCTGGCTGTCCTGGAACTCACTCTGTAGACCAGGTTGGCCTCAAACTCAGAAATCCACCTGCCTCTTCTCAAGTGCTAGGATCAAAGGCATGTGCCACCACTGCCTGGCTGGTTTTTGTTTTGTTTTGTTTTGTTTTTGTTTTTGAGACAAGGTTTTACTTTATAGATTGTTTTGGCCTGGAACTTGCTATGAGGACCATGCTGGCCTGAAACTTACAACCTGCACTATGATTAAAGACATAGACAGAATATACAATCGGTTGGCATACCAGTAAGACTTTTCTATATACCAGCAAATTTTGTGTTATTATTAATAATGCTATGTTGTAGCTTTGCTCTAACAGTTGTATTATGTTAATTGGATCCCCCAAACTACAAATAAGGCATTGAGGGTCTCTGCCCCCAGTTGGTTTTGACTGGTTAATAAAGTTGCTTGCAGCCAGTGGCTGGGCAGGGAGACTGAGGAGGGACTTTTAGGATGCACGGGCAAGGGATCAGGTGAGAGGAGGAAAGATGGAACCTGTCATGTTGGCAAAGGAGTAACTGTCTGGCCTAAGAGCTGCAGAAGAGAGAGCATAGTAATTATGTAAGAGCAGAGGAAGAGTATCCCCATTGGGTCCTGTCTTAGGGTTTGCATTCCTGAACCATCATGACCAAGAAGCAAGTTGAAGAGGAAAGGGTTTATTCAGCTTACACTTCCACATCGTTGTTCATCACCGAAGGAAGTCAGGACAGAAACTCAACCAGGTCAGGAACATGGAAGCAGGAGCTGATATAGGAGCCATGGAGCATGGTGCTTACTGGCTTGCTTCCCCTGGCTTGCTCAGTTTGCTTTTTTATAGAACCCAGCCCAAAGCTGGCACCACTCACAATGGGCTGGGCTCTCTCCCCCAAACCCCTTGATGACCAGTTGAGAAAATGCGTGGAGGCATTTCTTCAAGGAAGGCTTTTTTTCACTGGATAACTCCAATTTGTATCAAGTTGACACTCAAAACCAGCCAGTAGAGCCCCTTCACACTGGGTCTAGAGCAACACGATAAAATAATAGATTTTAATAATTCAGCCTGATCCAGGCAAGATAACAAATGGCACAGACCCATCAGGAATGAAGTACTATCCAAGGATGGTAGAAATATATACAGAATGGGTAGTAAACAAATGTAGTTATAAATACAAGCTAAAGCCATGTGATTATAGGAGGGGAGGTGTTAGCCACATGGAGATTTGGGAGAGTGTGTGTGTGTGTGTGTGTCTCTCTGCCTGCCTGTCTGCCTGTCTGTCTGTCTGTCTGTCTTTCAGTTAGGAACCCTTAACCTTGGGAAACACTTTATTAACTGAGCCATCTGCCTAAACTCTTATTATCTTTTTAGTGCATCATGTTAAGATGTCCTCTGAGGGAGAATGCCAAGGAGGGAAGACTAGAGTTGGTGGGTGGGTGGGAGAATACCCCCATAGTGGCAGGGGAGAGGTGAGGGAATGTGGAGCTTCCAAAGGGGAGATCTAGAAAGGGGGAAACATTTGAAATATAAAGAAAGTATGAAAAAAATAAAATAGAAAGGCCAGATTCACCATTTGACAAAAATGGTCATGGGGCACAGATTGTGGATGTCACTTTTTAATGTGGAAGTCTCTTTCACCAGAAGGAATAGCTGAATCTTGGCAATTTCTTTAGCCCATAGGGCTGCTTCCCCATTGGGTCCCCAAACAACATGACCATATAGTTGAGGAATGCACAGATTCCCAAATAGAGGATAGTTTTGTGCCTGTGATTCTGATTCTGAAACACAATCTCATGACTATTCTGATTATAAAACTGGTCAAAGAAACACTTTTTTTTTTAGAACATTATAATATTGGGAGAAGGGGAATAGCATTTATTAAAAATGTACTATAAAAAAAAAGATGTCCTCTGAAGATTTTTCTAATACAAAATCATTTATCTATTACTGTTTTCTTACAGTGCTAAGATCAAACCTAGAACTTGCATACATTATTTAGGAGCTCTTTTACTGAAATATACATTAACTATTTCCCTATATTTTTTATTTTTTGGAGACAGATTTTGAGTTTTTCCTCATACCATTTTAGCATGTTTATTGGTGTTGTTCATGTCCAGGTGTTGTTTAGGCAGCCATATTTGTGAGACTATTTAGAATATAATCTTTTTAGATAGTCTTAGTTTTTTTTTTGTTGTTGTTGTTTGTTTGTTTGTTTCATTTTCGGAAACAGGGTTTCTCTATGAGACCCTGGCTGCCCTAGAACTCACTCTGTAGACCAGTCTGGCCTAAAACTCACTGATCTTCTTGCCTCTGACTCCTGAGTGCTGGGATTAAAGGAGTATGTCACCAAGCGTGACTGAAAGATTGAAATCACATGTCCACTTTGTATTGGGGTATATTTATCAGTTTTTTTTTTTTTTTAAATGAACAGAACTTATAGAATGGATATATATGTACATTAGAAGATGATTTATTGGAGTTATTTATAGCTGTGGTCCAGCTAGTTTAAAATGGCTGCCTTCTAACAGAGGGCCAAGAGCCTGGAGTCAGGTAGCTCAACCTATGAGACTAGATGCCTCAGCAATCCCAGTCTAGTGCGGGGTTCCTGGAGAATTATTAGAGAACTGTTGATCTTCAGGCTGCAGTGGCTTCCCAGAAAACTAGTTTAAATGTCAGTGAGAGAATGCCTCAGCAATAGTATGGAATAACTTCTCTGTAACTCACTCTGTATACTAGGCTGACCTCATACTACACAAATACTCTGCCTGCCTATGCTTCCTGAGTGTTTGGATTAAAGGTGCACACCACCACTGCCTGGCTAACATCTTTACTCTTTACTATCTTTGTGGAGTTCCTGAACCTAAATACATGAATTTTGCTGCAGATGGATGGATACGTTTGTTAGAGTAAATCTCCATCCCCAATAAGCTCATGCAAAAACAAACAATTCAGTTACAATATTTATTTATTTATTTGGTTTTTCAAGACAGGGTTTCTCTGTGTAGCCCTGGCTGTCCTGGAACTCACTCTATAGACCAGACTGGCCTTGAACTCAGAAATCCCCCTGCATCTGCCTCCTGAGTGCTGGGATTAAAAGTGTGCGCCAACACTGCCTGGCCAGTTACAATATTTATAAGCTGCATGGACAGATATACCATTATATCTATTTCCCAGCTATGAGATCCCTTGCTACTTTTGGCTTCTTCAGGCCAAATGGTTCTCCATCTTCTTTCCATCTCCTCTTTCTTCTTCCCTCCCCTTCCTTTACTCTCTAAAACCTGCAACCCCACCTGTCCGTTCCACTGCCCAATCACAGGCTCTAGCCTTTATTTGACTGGTTAAAATGGGGAGAAGGTTCACATAAAATCACTTGAGTATGTGATCCACTATTCATCTGGGCGGTCCCTCTTGAGGAAGCAGAATTAACATCAGAATACAAACAGCTCCAATTGCGGCCTACTTCTCAGAATCTGTTGAGCCTTACATTGTGTCCAGTTGCAGTTCTCTGTAATAGTTTTCATTTGCTTTAACAAGAAAACTTATATGATGAGAAGTGATAGCTATACATATCAATGGATATGAGATTTAGAATCTAGTTAGGAATTATACTGAAAGACCCCCAAATTGGGGAGACCCTCACTCAAGCCATGGGAAGACACGACCCCCCAGTGACTCACGAGAAACCTAACTTGCTGCAAGCGCACGAGGTTTATTCAGGGAAGCAGTGCACTGGGCCAAGCTCATAACCCACATAGGGGCAGAGGAGATCTACCCCGAGCAGCTGAAGTTAGGGGTATTCATAGGGAAAAATCACAAAGCAAAAGGGGGAGCAGGGGGAACATGCGTCATGGGAAAGAGCAGAGGGGCTCAAAACAGAGGTCACTGTGACATTTTTGGTTGATCAACAGGATAGGAGTCAAGTCAAAACAACTACTTTCCCAAAACAATTTTCAGAACAGAGTTCATTATGACATTTCATGGTGGGCCTGTTTTTGGAACAAGGTAAAAACAACCATTCTCAGAACTGTTAAGGGGGGTGAGTTTAGCCCATCTCAGGCCCCTGGGTGGCCTAGGGCTCTAGTGCTGAGTCTAGGGGCATTTTTCTTCCAGGGTCTTTCAATACTAATCTGGCAAAGTGGTGACAGTGATTTCTTTTCTAAGCTCTATGACCTCATTAGTCTTATTTATTTGACTTTCCTCCTGTTGATTGGGCCTAAGTCCAACTACATAGCTGGTTACATGTTACCAACCAGCATGTGAGTTCCATTATTGCATTGTTAGAAGTTTCTTAACCATGCTGGTGATAATAATGGCTCATAGTTTTTGTAGCTGGGTGGGTATAACAATTGTTTCCTTCTCTAGGTAGTGTGCATAGTACTTTCTTATTCTTTAGAAAAGAACAGGCTGAAAGACAGCTTGAAGAATCAAAATTCTATGTTCATAGTTATGTTTTGCCTTCAGCATTAGGGATTCACCTTCAACTTCTGAGAGGCAACTAAGGGTAGCAGCAATATATTATATAGTTTTGGGAGACACTTGGATTCCCCTGATAGACAACCTGAAAGGATGTTTGTTTGTTTGCTTGCTTGCTTGTTTGTTTTTGTTTTTATATTGGTACTGGGAATTTTTTTAAGTCTGTTGTTTTGTGGGAAGTATTGTCAGCCCAAGTGACATAGTTTTAAGGTGTGTGTGTCTACATAAAGATAAATATGTATTGTGTATAATTTTAGTTAAATATTAAATAATATTCTGTGAGGCTTTATCAGATAACCTTGGTGTGCTTTGTTCCTCCTTACTCTTCCTTCTTATCCCTTCCCACAACTTCAGTTGGAGATTACTTCCTAGTTTTCTATTTCCTTTCTCATCTATTTCCCTTGCAAGTATCCCCCGACCCTACTCCCCCATTACCCTGTTCCTATTTTTTTTTTACTTGTTTCTGATTATTTCATGGTATATATTCATATATGGAAATTTGTTCCTAGAAATGACAGATTCTGGGTTGCCTCATTCAGTGTAAACACATCCCCCGACCCCCAGGTCCATTCATTTATTGGCAAGTTTTGTGATTTTATTTTTCTTTAAAGCTAAATACGATTCCATAGTGTATATGTACTACATTTTCATTATCCATTTCTCCTTTAAAGAACATTTAGATTGTTCTCATTTCCTAGGTGTCTTAGAATTTCCATTGCTCGGAAGAGATGCCATGACCAAGGCAACTTCTATAAAGGACGTTTATTTGTGGCTAGCTTTCAGGTTCGGAGGTTCAGTCCATTATCATCAAGGAAGAATGGCAGTATCCAGGCAGGCATGGTGCTGGAGTAGCTAAAAGTTCTACATCTTATTACCAAGGGAACCAGGAGAAGACTGTGCCCCAGGCAACTAGGAGGAGGGCCTCAAAGCCCACCCTTACAGTGACATACTTCCTCCAACCAGTCACAACTCCTAACAGTGACACTCCCTGTGCCAAGCATACTTAAACAACTATGTTGTACTTCCTGACCCCCACAGGCTTGTTCAAACACATGAGTCTAGGGGTTACACCTAGCCATAGTATAATGAAAAATATATTTAGTCCAACTTCAAAAGTCCCATAGTCTATAGCAGTCTCAACAATATTAAAAGTCCAAAGTTCAGTCTCTTCTGAGATTAATCTAAACACTTAACTGTAGTTCCTCATAAAATAAAAATCAAAAAGCAGATCACGTACCTCCAATATAACAGGATATACATTACCACTCCAAAAAATATAATCGTGAGGAAATACTGGACCAAAGCAAGAACAGAAACGAGCTGGGTAAACTACAAACTCTGCAATCTCCATGTCTAATCTAAACAAAATCTTTGCATCACTAAATCTTTTTATCTTTGTTGATTGCAATAATCTTTCTCCTGGGCTGGTGCCACTCCCTATTAGCAGCTTTCCTCAGCAAGTATCCATGACTCTAACATCTCTAACATCTTTAGGCATCCAAGGCAACTTCAACTTTACTGCTTCTTGTTCCAATGTCTGGGTTCACACATGATCTTCTGGGTTCCACCAGGGCTTGGGTCACTTCTCAAGTTCTGCCCTCTGTAGCACTTTAGGCTCTGGTTGACTCCAATCTATTGTTGATGTTTTTAGTAATCATCCCATGGTATTGACATCTCTAATTTGCTGGAATCTTCCACTGTAACTAGGCTTCACCAATAGGCTCTCTTTCCAGTACCAAGCCTCAACTTCTTTGCATGACCTCTTCAGTCTTGGGCTGTCAACTAACTGCATCTGAGGCTACACCTTCCCCAGTGGCCTCTCACAGTGCCAAGCCTCAGCTGCTCTCCATGACCCCTTCATGGCTTCAAAACCAGTGTTATCTGGGTAATTCTTACACATTACCAAGTCCAGCTGCAGCTCAAGGTACAACCTTGCCTATCTGTGGAACATGACTTGTGCTACCAGAAAGCATTTCCCAGAAGATCTCACCTCTGATGCTTGTCTCTTCTTAATCACAAAGTAGCCCCTTCCATTCTTGACTCTAAAACCAGAGGCTGGAACATGGCCCCCTTGTTCTATTCTATTATCACCAGCTTTCTGTTTTGCACCTCCCTCACTGCCTAAGCTTGGCTGTCCTGGATCTTGCTCTGTAGATTGAATGGCTCTGTCTCCTGGGATCAAAGGGATGTATCACCACTTAAGCTTTTTTCTGCCTAGAATTTGCTCTGTTCCAGGCTGGCCTTGAACTCAGAGATCTGCTTGCCTTTGTCTCCTGGGATTAAAGGTATATACCACGATGCTTGGGCCTAAGTTTTCATGACCACTGTTCATCAAGGTCCAGATAAAAAGCCTGTGTCTTCTAGCCTCAAGATCTGGATCACAAGTGTGCCCTCCAATTTCTAGACTGTAGTTCCCTCAAATCCAAATGAAAACAATAACCACACAATAATGCCTAAGATTATATAACTATACCTTCTTCAACTACAAGCACATAAACAATAAGCTTAGCTGGGTGGGATTTTCCACTCTTCAGTTCACCACTCTTAATCTGTGCATCTCCTTGAACATAGGGTTCAACTCCATTCTATTTCTTGTTATCCTTTATTCATCTCTCTCTCTCTCTCTCTCTCTCTCTCTCTCTCTCTCTCTCTCTCTCTCTCTCTTTTTGAGACAGGGTTTCTCTGTGTAGCCCTGGCTGTCCTGGAACTCACTCTGTAGACCAGGCTGGCCTTGAACTCAGAAATCCGCCTGCCTCTGCCTCCTGAGTGCTGGGATTAAAGGTGTGTGCCACCACTGCCCAGCACCCTTTATTCTTTGAACCATGCACTTTGTACTTTTCTTTTTGAAGCTTGCAGTACTTGATCAAAATGTTCTTCATGATACTATAGCAGAGAACAAAGTCTCTGCTGTGCTTTTTTGAGACTTTCTTGGTTAATGCAATTAATATGAGTCTCTTTAGCCTCAGGTAGAGTCTTGAGACCAGGCAAAAGAAACCACACTGTTCACCAGAATACCACAAAAACAGTTTCTATGCCACATACTGAAATTCTTCTCCACTGAAACCTCTTAGGCCAGGTCTGCACAGTTCAAATCACGCTCAGAAACAAAGTCTTCCATATTCCTAGGATGATCCATTAAACCTCACTTAAAGCATTCCACTACATTCCAGAGTCCCCAAATCAGTATTCTTCCAAACAAAAGCATGGTCAGGCCTGTTTCAGCAATACCCCAATCCATGGTTTCAACTTCTTAGTTAGAGTTTCCATTGCTGTGAAGAGACACCATGAATAAAGAACATTTAATTTGGGCTAGTTTACAGGTTCAGAGGTTCAGTCTGTTATCATCATGGCAGGAAGCATGGCAGCATCCAGGAATACATGGTGCTTAAAAGTTCTACATTTTATTCCAAAGGAAACCAAGTATAGATTGATTCATAAGCAGCTAGGAGGATGGTCTCATTGCCCACCCTCACAGTGGCCTCTAACAAGGCCACATCTAACCCAACAAGGCCAAACCTCCTAATAGTGCCTCTCTCTGGGCCAAGCTTATTCAAACTAATTATACTAGGTGTTATGAAGGTTTTTGGATTAGGATATCTAATGTACTGCCCAGTGAGTGGTATAGGTGGGTCATAGAGTAGATTTATATTTAGTTTTTGTTTTCTCTTATTTTCTCAAGTAGCCCTGTGTTCAGATATGATGAAAATTTATTGAATGCTTTCAGACTGATCAATCACAACCATAAGAAGGAAAAACATACTTGTAGCATCAATCTGTCCTCAGAGCAGATTTTGTATATGAAAAACCATGTTCAAAAGTTTAAAGGCAAGCAGTGAAATGGTACAACATTTTTGACTAACTTTTTGACCTAGTTGATGAAGTAAGTGAACCTGGGAGTTCCAGTACATTGAGATAACAGAATATAAGTAATTCAACCATAACTTTTGGTTTATTAGTAACATTCTTCAGTGTCAATTTAAGTAGTAACTCCAAAAAGTGGATGAACTTAATTTCACCTTGTAACCTAGAAACTGAATACAAAAGGGAGCAGGCATCAACAGTAATCAACTTTATTACAGTATTTTCTTTAAAAGAAAAGCAATACATTCAGTAAGCATCTCAGTCTCTATTACTCTTTAAAGTTTCCCCAACCTGCACAATCTTAGCCTTTGTGATCAGGAGGTGCCAGACATTGAGTCCTGAGAAACAAACTTATAAAAGCAATTTTCATTCTTCCAGGGGCATGGTGCACTGTTTGTACCATGTAGTATACCAAGCATTGAACTGTTCCTAATTGTGTTCCTAGGTGCCTTAGTACAATATGGGCCTGTACTCCTTATTCACTCCTCAAAGGAAAGGTCATGATATCTTCTCTTCCCAATATATTACACCATTCTAATTTCTTCAATGCACATTTTTCTATATGGCAGAGGGGTATCACATCAGTCTAAGTTCTTAACAGAATCTGCTCCCATGGGTCATATTAGATCTTGCCATTCATCTTGTAAGGTATGTACTCAAGGAATTGTAGCTACTATTCTATACTTATTAATGGAGTTTTTGCCTTCAACTGCCAAGGCATTATACTCTGGGTCTGGGTTCCTTGTTTCTCTAGATTGTCTGCTTTTGTCCTTGGGACAAGGTGTAAGTACCTAAGAGTTTCTGGAACCATATATTTTTAACTTTTTTATTCTTTGTGCATTCAAGGGGTTACAATGGGGATTCTTGTGTAGAGGTAAGCAGTTATGTTGTGTGGTTCTATGGTGGTGGACACCTTTTCCAAAGGATTATTTTGTTTAGAGATCTGCTGTCATAAACATTCACATCCTCTACCAAAGTCCATACAAACCTTCCCAAAGGAAAAAACATAAAGGAACTCCCATTTACACATAGTGTAAATCATCAAACATGAAAGTAAAAGGATGTTGGAGAATTGTGATGTCAGTATGTTGGAACTTTGTCAAGTAGCAGTGGTTACCATGCAGTCTATTCAATCTCTCTTTACTGAATCTGTTTTCAAATTTGAATTATCTTCCTTATTTCCACCAGCCTTGTTTATGGGTTTTTTTTTTTTTCAATCACTCAGACATTTATTGCAATTTCCTTGGAGTACAATGAAATGTTTGTTAATCTTTTTTAACAAATTGAATTCCTTCTTTGTTTTCCTTTTTCCCACCCCTCCCTATCCCTCTGTGTCCAAGGGTTCATCTTGGCTGTTCATCTACATAGTTAGAGAACGTATTGATTAATGGGTTTGATGGTCAGACTGTGTTGACCTTAATAGTTTCTTTTTTTATATATTTGACCTGGTGTAAGGACATTTTTTTTGGTCTTGTGCTTGATGTAAGAATCTGGCCTACAGAAGGTGGGACGCTACAGTAGCTGTGTCATATGAACTGGGTTAGGTATAGTTGGTGAATGAGTTGTTGAATTGTATGAGAGAAAAATGGTTCCCAACCGTTGGTCAGCAGCTAACCTGTGGGTATTGAGGTGGAAGTTGTCAACAGGAAGGGTGGAAGGGGAAAGAAGGATCTGGAAGAAAGAGAATCCATAGTTCCTGGGTCTGAGGCTAGGCCTGTGGGTTATATATCTGAATTTGGAGAGCCAACTAACAAAACCCAGAGTATTAGGGCAAGATGATTATGTTTTTGTATAAGGGTTCTCTAGAGTCACAGAACTTATAGAATGTCTATATATTAAAGGAAATTATTGGAATGACTTATACTCTGCAGTCCAGTTATCCCAACAATGGGCAACTGTGAATGGGAGGAAAGTCCAAGAATCTAGTTCACTGTCATGAGGCTAGGCATTTCAACTGATCTGTATGAGCTGGAATCTTGAAGTAGATTCAATTAGATGTGCTAGCAAGTAAGTGCAAGTAGGTGGAAAATTTTCCATTGTACTTGCTCTTTTCCAGGCTGTCCTTGAACTCAGAGATCTGCTTGTCTCTGTATCCTGGTATTAAAGGCATGTACTACCTTGCCTGGGCGTATGCTTCAAGATCCAGATCAAAAGCCTATCTAGTTCAAGATTGGGTCACAAGTGTGCCCTCCATTTCTAGATTATAGTTCATTCTAGGTGTAATTAACTTGATAACTGGGAATAGCCATCACAATTTTGCATGAATTTGGAGGAGATAGAGAAAAAGAAAAGGCTATCTGGAATTAGAAAAGGTTGCTATGATTAGATTATATTGGGAGATTTAAGGAATTGTATTGGGAGAGGGACTTCTTGGAAGTTTAAGTACATTATCTCATTAAGAATTTTTTTTTTAAAGATTTATTTATTTTATGCATTTGAGTACACTGTAGCTGTCTTCAGACACTCTAGAAGAGGACATCAGATCTCATTACAGATGGTTGTGAACCACCACCATGTGGTTGCTGGGAATTGAATCAGGACCTCTGGAAGAGCAGTCAGTACTCTTAACCACTGAGCCATCTCTCCAGCCCTAAGAGTTTTTTGTTTTTAAATGTTTTTTTCATATTTTTCTCTGCACAGCCCTGGCTGGCCTTGACACTCACCTGCCTCTACATCTTGAATGCTGGGATTAAAAAGCATGAGCGACCACTGACCACCACATGGTTTAATTATTTCATTTTTAATTGTGCATGTGTTTGTGTCTGTGTGCTTCAGGGTAGAGGGCAAAGTACCTTTCATGATGATTGGTCAATAGGGATGAAGGCTCTAGATAGGCACCAGCTTGACTTTGTGTTCAATGAGCTCTATAGATCTTGTCTTCAGTAATACAGTAATTCAGTGGTAAGGCCTTCAGTAATAGGGCCTTACCACTAGTTTATGGATAGTTTATCAATAGTCTTGGCAAAAAACCCTGAGTTGTTTAGGGATTTCAGTAGGGCCTCTTTGACCAACACATATTAGATATAACTCATTCCTGGCACTGAAAGTGCGCCAGATGCAAAATATGTAGAGGTGGGACATCTTCTCTATTTTTTGTGATTTAGATTTCATTTAGATTTCATTTTGTATGTTTTGAGACGTTTCTACTGTAGTTGATTTATTTCCACATGACCTCTGACATGGCCCTTAGTGTTAGTTGACCCTCCCTTTTCCCTTTTCCTCAACTCCTCTTTCCTCTCTTTCCCTATTTATTCCTCCTACTCTGTTCTCCCTGCTGTGACTCCATAACTGTATTTTATTTCTCATTCCTTGAGAGATCCTCCCCTCCTTTCTAGTCTCTTTCTAGTGCTGTGAATTGTAGCATGCTTATCAAACACTTAAAAGCCAACATCAACATCTACAGTATTTGTTTTTTACAGTTGCTGGGAATTGAACTCAGGACCTTTGGAAGAGCAGTCCGTGCTCTTAAGTGCTGAACCACCTCTCCAGCTTGATTCTCTTTAGTTTAGATTCTCAGTTTGATTCTCTTTAGTGGTTCTATTTCTACTTTCATGAATTTTCCCCACTGTATTTCACAGAGTTCATTAAGGAGTTTTATTCATGTGTTCTGTAGGGCCTTGAGCTTAATCATGCTTGTTGTTTTGATATCTTTGTGTTGTGTTTTAGCTGTACTGTGTTTCTCAGGGCCAATTGGAGCAGTATTATTGGATTTAGTGGAAGCAGATTGTCTTGGCTGGCTGCTAGTGTCTGTGTTATTTGCTAGTGTCTTGACATCTAGTTAGGATGATACGGTTGAATCTAGCCTTATATTTTTTTTGAGTGAGTGTTGTTTCTTGGTTTCTGTTGCCCTTTATGGGCATAAAGAAACTTTGCTGTGGATTGCCCACTAGGGAGTCCTGCAGACAAAGAGGAATATAAGTGCAAAGACTGAAAGGAGCTTTCAGGAAAGAGCTAAGAGGATTCTGCCCATGTCAAGTTATAGGAAGTTATAATAAGTCAAAGAATTAGGGGGATCCTGTGTCTGAACCAAACTTGGAGTCTCCTGTAATTGGTGTTGAATTGGGAGTAGTGAAGCCTGTAAGCAGTTTCTTACTGGGCTAAGGATGAGAATGAGAATGAAGAACTCATAATGGAGGACATACCCTCGCTGAATCTTTGCCAGGTGTGTAGCTACTGCTGGTCTTGGGTAGAAATTTTTTTTTTAAGTATCAGGGTCTGACATAAAGGAATGGGAATGAGTGAGAGGAGGTAGTGAAAGGTGAGAGGCCCCATAGGAAGAAGGAAAGTTGATTCTCTTCAGTGGAGTCTACAGGTAATGAAGGTAGAGTGATAGGAGGTGTAATTGCAAGTGTGCTGCTACCGGGCTAGGGGTGAGCCTGGAGAGATTATAGTGGAGGATAGGAAGAGGCATTAATATTTTCTGAGTCCCGTGGTCATTGGGGATCCTAATAGAAAGTGCTTCTATGTATTGGTGGCTGACACTCTACAACAGGCAGGGGCTAGAAGCAGGACTGAGAGTGTTCATAGGAAGGAGTGAAGTGTGTACACACCAGTGTTTTGTGGAGTTCCTTGGGAGTGAAGGTATGGTGAACAGTATTAACTTTCAGATATTTATCACACACCTCTTCTCATGCAATCTCATCATATTCAGCAAATGGGATACTTGAGATCCTTTATCCCCAATTAGTTGTTCATTTTAAAAAAAGAAAAATTATATGAATGGAATTCAGGCAGATCTTGATATTATTGTTTGTAATCCTATCACCTATGAAGGCAATAAAGAGTAGATAATAAAAGTTTCAGGACAGTGTAGAATTTAAAGAGCTGAAAACTAACAAAAATAAAGGGATTTGTGTGAGTTCTCTGTTTCTGGTTCTAGGACAGAGAAATGGTGATGGCACTGTTTTACTCCTAGCTGAGTAGTGCTGTTCCACACCTTTATCCTAGCATTTGAGAGGCAGAGGCAGAGGCAGTAGATTTCTGAATTCAAGGCCAACCTGGTCTACAGATAGAGTTCCAGGACAGCCAAGGCCACACAGAGAAACTCTATATCTAAATTTTAATTTTAATCATTGAGGCATTTTCCTATCCCTAGGTGTCATGGCCAGCTCAGCCATGGCTATTACAGGAAAATAATGTTAGACAGATTTAAGATTCTGGGTTTAATTCAAGAACTAACAGTTTTTATTTTTCGCATTGTTTTGTACACGTTGCTTAGTTCAATATTGGAGATAACATTGCAAACAGGCTTAGGCAAGAAGAATCTTTCTTCATATAAATTCTTCCTTCTGTACTTTCATGCTCTTGTGACCCTTTTTCCCCTGTAGGACATTTTCTTCTAGGCTTTATATCCTGCCTGCTATTTCTGCAGCCACGAGGCCACGTCTGAGTCAGGGTTTGTGATTGAAGTAAGAACTGTAGATCATCTTGACCCCCACTATTAACCAATGGTAAACATTTTTAGTTTTCAATTTGCAGAACCTAGAGATCTACTCAGTTATGTATACCAAAGGTCTTAACCAGTTTCACAGAGGTAGAAGATGAAGGATTTAGCTTTGAATTTGCAGTACTGCATTTCCATCATCAGAAAGTTTAGTGAGTTTATTATTATATTAGCCTTGAAGAATCTTCAATATGAGTTTATTTTCTTTTCTGAAAATTTTATTTTCACAGTACTTATGTTTTATTGTTGGGAAATGAGAAGCTTGTTTTTTGTATCTTTTTGTGGAAACTTGAAGCACAACTTGACTAATCATTTTTCTTTTTCAGCATTGTCATCTTACCAGAAATACTACAGTTTACAGACTGACTACTGGAAGGTTAGTGCACATTTCAGTACTAATTTTGCTTTGTGTGTTGAGTGTATATTATACTTAATATGCCTGTGTTAATGAATGGTTACTAATACTAAGAAATGTGGAAACAGGAAAAGGGAAGTGCTCATTTTTAGACTAATGTACAAAAGCCTGTGTTGGAGAATGAAAAGTACCTTAGCTTCTTGTCTGGTTTTTTTGTTTTTGTTTTTGTTTTTGTTTTTACAATTGCCTTAACTTTTAATTATGTGTATGTTTTGTACATGTGAATACAGGTGCTCAAGCCATCAGACTTCAGTGCTAGGAATATAATAGTTTAGATATGATGAGTCCTCTGCAAGTGTAAAAAATGCTAACTACTTTCTTTCTAGCTTGGCAGTTACTTAGCTTTCATTGTTATGACAAAAGCAGCTTAATAGGAATTTTGACTGTCTTTGGAATTCCTGTGAATAACTAGGTTTAATTAATTTAGGAAAGAGAGATCTGGCTATCAGGATACCTTCAGAGTTACCCTGAATAATTAAGTTTCAATAATCAAGACTACACTTTTACCAAGATCACTGATTATTGATACCTCTCACTTTTACTCCACCTTATCTCTGTAATTTAAATATAACAATACCTTCAGTTTTAGGGTACAATCTGTCATTGTGAGAAGTCATTGCAGTTGGATAACCAGGTCAGAAAACAGAACTGTGGATACTCTGTGGATATCATCTATTTTAAATTTAGTTTAGTATTCTAGCCATTTGACAGAACTTCCTACATGCAAGAGTTTTCTTTCTACCTTAGTTAACCAAATGTAGAAACTTACTGTGATGCTACCTTTGAGTTTGTAGTGTTCGTCCCTGTTTCTTCTCATAACTTTTGGATTTCAATTGTTAGATTTGGATACCTGACTAATGGTTATAACAGTTTGTTTTGTAGGTCATTTGCTTGGAATAATTTTTCTCATCTTTCTACCCTGAGATGATGTCTATATGTGATAGTGAAATATGTTTTTCGGATACAGCAGAAAGATGTCTGTTTACTAATCCAGTTCATTAGTCTATATATTTTAAGAGGAATTTAGACCATTACATTTTAGTTATGAATGAGCACTATTTATTGATTCATGTCATTTTATTATTGTGGTGTCTTTCCTCTTACCCTTGATTTGCTTGCTGATTTGGAGTTATATATTCCTTATGTTTTCTTGGGTGTGGTTATTAACTTCTAGTTTGCTTTCTGGTATGTTCTTTACAGCTGGATTTGTAAATAGATATTATTTAAATTAGGTTTTACTGTGGAATGCTTTTCTTATTCCATTGAAAGTTTTGCTGGAGCCAGGCAGTGTTGGTGCAAGCCTTTAATCCCAGCACTTGGGAGGCTGAGGCAGGCGGATTTCTGAGTTCAAGGCCAGCCTGGTCTACAGAGTGAGTTGCAGGACAGCCAGGGCTACACAGAGAAACCCTGTCTTGAAAGACCAAACCAAACCAAAACAAAAAAACTGAAAGTTTTGCTGGGCATAGTAGTCCAGTCCAGGCAGACATCTGTGGTCTCTTTCTGTCTAGGCCCACCTGGATTTGAGAGTCTACACTGAGAAGTTAGGTGTTAAACTACTAATGGGTCTGCCTTTTATGTTACTTGGTCTTTTTCCCTTACAGTATGTTGTTTGGTTGTTTGGTTGGTTTTGGTTTTTTGAGACAGGGTTTCTCTAAGTAGCCCTGACTATCCTCAAACTCACTCTGTAGACCACGAATGCTGGCCTTTCGATTAGAGATCCACCTTCCTCTGCCTCTGAGAGCAGGGATTAAAGGCTTGCATCACCTACTTTTCTTTAAAGCTTTTAATATTCTTTCTTCCTTCTGTATGTTTTGTGTTTTTAATTATTGTGTCTTAGGGAATTTCGTTTATACCTTGATGGGACCTTCTTCTTTAATGTGGAAAGAAGTTTATTCTTTGTTTTGTTGAAAATATTTTCTGAACCATTGACCTGAGTTTCTTTACTTTTGCTCTATTCCTGTCATTTGTAGATTTGGTCTTTTCATGGTGTCCTAAATTTCCTGGACTTATTTTATATTTTAAGATTTAACTGGTTTTTTGTTTGTTTGTTTATTTGTTTGTTTTATTATTTTTTAAGACTTAATTATTTTATTTATATGAATACACTGTCCCTGTCTTCAGACACACCAGAAGAGGGCATCGGATCCCATTACAGATGGTTATGAGCCACCATGTGGTTGCTGGGAATTGAACTCAGGACCTCTGGAAGAGCAGTCAGTGTTCTTAACCACTGAGCCATCTCTCCAGCCCAAGATTTAACATTTTATTTGAGGCATTCATTTCTTCTATCTGTAGATGTGGGCTGCGAGAAAAGTCTTCACTGCCTGAGATTCTCTCTTTAATTTTTGTATTTTGTTAGCAAAGCTTGCCTCTGAGGTTTTTGTTTGACTTCCTAAATATGTCATTTCCAGTTTTATCAGTTTATGCTTTCCTTAGTGATTCTTTTCTCCTGTTAAGACACATTATTTTCATTATTCCATTCTATTGTTTGTGGCCATTAATGTTTTTTGTTCTTGGTTGTTTTTGTTGTTGTTGTTGTAGTAGTAGTTTTGTAGTTTTGTTGTTGTTGTTCTTTGTTTTTCTTTTCATCTAGTTCTTTTGTCTAGGCATCTGGAGTTAGGATGTTTGAGTTGATTCAAGGTGTTAATATCTGGTCTTGTCTTGTTGGATGGGTATTCTGTTCCTTGGCTTTTGTTGCCCTCTCTATATTTAGGAAAGTGTGGGTGTGGATTGCTTGGTGGAAAGAAGAATGTTTGTTAAGGTCAGTGGGTGACAGAAAAGAGATGATAGAATTCTCTCCACACCTAGAGGTGGCATACATAGGAAGTTGGAGGTATGGTGGTGGCAGTACCTGCAATCACATAGCTATAAGACTTATCTAGAGAGACAGAGATGAAAGGGCTAGGGAACTCTGGGTCAGAACTGTGACTTGGAGTCATGTTAAATTGGGATGAGTGCCACCTGTAAGGAAGTTTTTACTGGGCTGAAGTTGAGAATGAAGAGATCTTAACAGTGGACAGGAAGGATAATGCTATTTATCTATCTCAGTCCGAGCCAGGTGTGTTGTCTTAGGGTTCCTAGATAGTGTTTCTAGGTATCAGTGGCTGAAACAAAAGAGTTGGGGCAGATTATTCAGGAGGTTAGACAGGGTGCATAGGAAGGAGAAATGGTGGTTTCACATCAAGGTTTGACTATAGGTAGAGTGACTACAGATGCCCTGAAGATAGGCTATGTCAGGACTGTGGGTGAGACTGGATAGATTGTACTGGAAAGAGAGTGAAAGATCTCTACCTGTGTGCCAGCCTGGTTTCTTCATTTGGGGTCCCTGTTAGAGTGCTTCTAAGAACAGCAAGCTGAAATGACAACAGAATGGGAATGAATCGGAAGAGAAGACTTAAAACAGTCTACAGTAAGAGCTAGTGGAAAGATTTGACACAATCACCAGGTGGTGGAGCAGTGTTGACCAACTTCTAACTAAAATTAATAAGCTTTTTCCCCCAAAGACACAGAACCTGACTTAGTCACTAGGAGAATTCTAAGTAGGCACTAACAGTTTTTCTCCCTTTCTCCCTATCTCCTCCTGTCCCTCCCTTTTCTTCTCTCTCTTTCCTCCTCTCTCTCCATTCCTCCCTTCCTCTTTCCCTGCCTGCCTCTTTTCCTTCCCTCCTTTTGTTCCTTCTCTGTTTATTTTGTTTTGTGAGACAGGATTTCTCTGTGTAGTCTTGGCTGCCCTGGAACTCACTCTGTAGACCAGTATGGTCTTGAACACAGAGATCCACCTGCTTCTTGAGTGCTGGGATTAAAGGCATTCCCCACCACCTCCCAGTTTATAGTTATGTATTCTTACTTAGTCATCTCTCAAACTCTAGTGGTAAAGTATATTATTTTAGATGCTCATTATCCCTCTAAATTTTATATTTTAGAACATTAGATATCCATTTGATGTAAAAGAGTTTTAATGTTTTACCAAATAAAGTCAAAGGACCATTTTAAGAAGTTATGATATGGTTTAAGTAGCTGGGTGTCATTGTACATGTCTTTCATTCCAGCATTTGGGAAGCAGAAGACAGTGGATCTCTGAGTTTGAGGCCACCATATCCAGCAAAAGCAAAGTTTTTTGGTTGACTGGTACAGACTTTCTTTGAATCAAGAATATTACTATGACTGGAAACTGTTGTCTTAAAGGAGTAATTTTTTTTTCTTCAGGTATTCCTTTCATCTGTTTTTGCTCATGAACATAGAAATAATTTGAATGGGATACATCCCATTGTGCATTTGCATAAAAACAGCTGTTTGTTTTTATGCCTTTGTTTTGGTGCATATATTTGTTGGCTGTTTTGGGTAAAAGTGATGCAATAATCTTTTCTTTTGTGCTCAATAGAGAAAGAGAAATTCACTGCAGGTTGGGGAAATGGGAACCAAACTACCTAAGAGAAACTCAGAAAATAATTATTGTGTTTTCTTTTATCTTATGGCTCATGGCTTTCAAATCATGTTACTTTAATGTATTCCCTGTATTTTCACCTTGCCTTTTGATTATGACTGATGGCAACTAGTATTAGTTATTTATGGTAGCAAAGTTTTGTTTTTCTTTTCTTACTATTGATAAAACAAATTAATGCAGTATAACTTTCTTAGGGAAAAATATTAATCAAATTATATCTGATTTGCAGATATTTGTATGAGGATTCAAGCTAAGTTCAAAGAGTGACCTTAAGCAGCGCTTGGTTAATTTCAGTTAACTGGATACAAATGTATCATACATTATTAGTAATGTTGAGGTCTAGGAGTCACCTCACAGACCACTTGAACGTTGATCTCAATCAGACAGGGATAGTTTATTTAATGCCACACCTCAGGACTGATCATGGTCACAATCCAGACTTGGAAGCTGTTTTTGATAGACAGTCAAAATCCTACAGGGCTTTTAAGCCTAAAATCCAAAATCTGTGCCAAGTTATTTTGCTAATCAGGATTTAGAGATAGGGGGATTTCCTTAAGAACATGTGTTTGTTGTACATTTATCCTGTTCTCACTAGTTGGAGTATTCAGATATGGCAGGGGAATTTTCTTGCTTATTATTCATGTCTTAACTTGCCAACCAGAATGGGACTTGCCTTGCCTAACATTCATGTCTTAACTTGTTAACCAGGATGCTAGTAACCCAAGTACACATCTGTTTCTGCCAAGTAGGATGAGAGTTCCCAGGGAAGTCTTGGGAATTTAAACTTTACTTGACCCCCTGCTGAGAATGGAAGCCTTATTCCACATAGTTTCTTATATTGATATACATGTCTCTCTAATGTTGAGCTTTATCCCAGGGTTAGCTTATAAAATGGAAAACCATAAAAGCTCCTACACAGGCAATGGAAGTACTGCTGGATGGTTGGTTCAGGTCCAAGCTTATTGTGACTAACTATACAAAGGAGTTCTACTAACTTCTATAATGATTGGTGTCCAAGGTTACAGAATATAACAGAATATATAATCAACTTGGGCATGAGAAAGTTTCCTAGTAACATCAGAAACAAAATATGAAAAGTTTACTTATAATATTAGTAACAGGCTAGTAAATGACAGGCTAGACAGGTAATAGTTACTTAGGCCTTAACATTCTAACTAGGCTTTAACAAGTAAATTATATTTTAGGGTATGTCTGAGTTTCCAGAAATAACTGTCATTATGATGAATCTGATGTAATGAAAGAAATTATGCATTAGTGGATAAAAGATTTGAATAGATGACAGTAAGGTGATGGATTGTGAAAAGTAGACCCTTACTGGAAGAAGTTGATGATAAAATAAGTTGAACACATTGCCTTGCTTACCACAGTGGATTAAAATTTCTGAAAATGTAATTTAAAATAAATCCATCCTCTCTTAAATTGTCTTACTCCATAGATATGTGAAACAAACACAGGAAGGATGGAAATTATTCTAGGTATAGATGATTTGATACACAGATCTGATTCAAATTTATTTGAAATTGTTTAATGGTTATTTAATTGTGAGCATATGTTCCTATTTATTTTTCCAAATCATCATTTGACAAAGAGAATTAGTAAGATTAACAACCTTCTTTGAATGATCATTATTTTTTAGGTTGGCTTATTAAGTACATTTTAATAAAAACTAATTTACAAATGATGTTATAACCTTAAGTATTTGACAACTGTTTTTGTCAAGAAGAGAATTGCTATAGAAATTACACAGTGTAACTGAAGGGTCAGTATTCTAACTCCTTGACCTTCTTCTTGTGTGGCATTCTGTCTTGTCTCAAAAATATTTCTAGTAGTAGAGCAGTTGTGACCTGTATTGTTTTCCATCTCAGGTGGCCTGAGAGGCAGAGTGAGGTGGTAGCATTGAAAGTGTGTGGGGAGAGAGGGTGGAGACTTTAGGCAGCAAGAGCTCAAAAAGAAACAGACTTCTTGGGAGGTGGCTTCATTGAGCAGTTCATTTAATTGTGGGGAACAAAGGGTATTTAAACCTTTGAAGAGTAGGTAGTGGTGAGTATGCATCATTGGCTTGTATTAATTCATCCCAATAAAACATTCCCAGTCCCTTGCTGGACATGACCTTATAAGGACATGAGAGGAAATTTAACCTGTAACTTGGTTGCCAAGTTTTGTGGCTACCTCAAGGCAGAGGTGAGGATCATAAGGCTAAATGTACTAGGACATGCAGGCCCAGGACAGGGAGGTCTCAGGATGAGATTTTTAGTGTTTGGGCTCCCTTTGACTTCACTCTTGCTCCAGGTTGGCTCTCCCATTACTGTTATACCCACAACATAAATTACTTCTGTTACTTCTAGTCAGAGTATGTAGAGGAGGGATACCTACATATTAGATTTGTAGATACTTATCTACAGATTAGATACAAAGCCAACTCCCCCAGAAATTAGAAGAGAAAAAGTAATGGTGAAAAGATAAAGCTCTTGGGAAAATACAGAAGATCAAACGTCTCTCAGCCTGTCATTGAGCTATTGACAAGAGGTTTAGATTCAAATATAGGAAAGGACAGAGTGGGAGGAATCCATAATTGAACAATTTTGATGGAAATTTTGTATTGTTTATTTTTATACATTGTATTATAATTATAAACAGTTTCTCTGTATGGTCCTATCTATCTGTGTTGGAACTCTTTGCAGACAGGCCTCAAACTCAGAAGTTGCCTCTTCTGTCTCTGAGTGCTAGGATAAAGCATGTTTGGCACTCCATCTGGCCTGACCTGTTACTGTTTTATTTTTGGTTTTTTTTTTTGGTTTTTCGAGACAGGGTTTCTCTGTGTAGCCCTGGCTGTCCTGGAACTCACTGTGTAGACCAGGCTGGCTTCGAACTCAGAAATCCGCCTGCCTCTGCCTCCCAAGGGCTGGGATTAAAGGTGTGGCCACCACTGCTGAGCAGTGTTGGGTTTTCTTGTTTATGGTAGTGATAGCCTTAGTCTTTATCTTGGGGTAATTATTATAGTGAAATTACTGGAGACTTTAAGAGTTTCCCAAAGGCTTGGAAGGGGACATTGTACAAGCTAACATTAAATACCTTGCTCTTTGTATGTTCAGTTTTGTATGTGTAATGGGACTTTGGCTGTCTCAGCAAATTGGACTTGACCAGTAGTCCTGGATAAGCCAAACAAATAATTTGAATTAGTAAATGCAGAAAGGTTTTATTGTAATCAAATTAAATTTAACCCACAGACACTTCCAAGTCCATCTCTGGGGCCTAACCTGAGGTTTAGGAAATAAGTAAACATAAGCACCTGTCAAGGAGTAGTCTCTCCTACCACTGATTATTCCCACTTGGTCAGAATTTCTTTTCTGTTTGTTCTATGCTTTAGGATTGTTGACCAAGCCTGCTCAGTCAGCCAACAGGTTCTCCACCTCAGAAGTGAGGATTGAAAAGAAAGAGACAATTAGAAACATTACAGCATGGCCTCAGTCTATTCTGAGACTGAAGGCAGGTTTAATTTTTTCCCAATCTGCTTTTATACCATTTTAGTTACATGCAAGCAATAAGGTCAGTTCTAGGTTGAGGAATAAGCAATACAATAAACAAGGAATAAACAAGGCAGTAAACAAAGTCCTGTGATCATTCCTGTGATCACTGTTTCTGAAGGCATATCAGGGTGACCCAAATATCAGGGCCTACTTCTCTGTCCTAGCCCAAAGTCATATTCATGCCTGCAGCCTACTTCTTTGTTCAACCCTAAGATTAAGATTCCTACCTAAACTTAGATTCCTATCTGAACTTACTTCCCTGTTCTAGCCTGAGATTAGATTCCTTCCTTAGCTTATTACTTCCTTGCCCTTGGCCTAATGACAGATTCCTGCCTAAAGCCTGTTTCTTTGTCCTTGGTCAAAAATATCAGGTTCTTGTCAAGCAAGCATCCCCAAAAGGCTCTCCACAGATTGTACCCTCACCCCCATGAGATACTGCATCTATTTAACACCTGTATGTGTTACAGTAAGAAATAAAACCACTTTCCATTTATGGCATTTAACCAAGAGTAAGCCCAAGTTTGAATTCTTTTATTTGTTTTTCTGTTTTCTTTGTTATATGAGTCTGAATTCTTGTTTGTCTATAAGCTGTTTAATGAATATGTTCCTGTCTCTGTATCTATATCTTTGACTGTCCTGTTTGTCCTTAGTAGCACAGAAAGCATCACATCAGAAGAAATGGGATACTTTACAGAAATCTTTAACACATTTTAGTTAAAATGAATTAAATCATTGGCTCCAGCTGATCCAGATAACAAATATTGTCAACTAGTATCCAAATGTTGCATTTAGTATTTGCTTACTATTGCTGTTATAAAACACTGTGACCAAAGGCAAATTGGGAGAAAAGGGTTTGTGTTTTGGCTTGTGTTTCCACATTACTATTCATTATTGAAGGAACTCAGGCCTGGAACTCAAACAGGGAAGAAACATGGATGTACGACTTTAGAAACCACTGTTTACTTGCTCCTCATGGCTTGCTCAGCTTGCTTTCTTATAGAACTCAAGACCACTATCCCAGAAATGGCACCACATGAAATGGGCTGTAATTCGTAATTATCAATTACTAATAAAAAACTATTCTATAGGCTTGCCTACAGCCTGACCTTTTGGAGGCATTTTCTTAACTGAGGCTCTACTTTTCATGATGGTAGCTGTGTAAAGATGACTTAAAACCATCGGACACTCATTTTATAAGACAGATTTCAGTCAGTTGTTGTTAGGAAATGATCATTAGTCAATACCTGAATTATTCTGAGTCAAGAGTATGGAAATGTAAATAATTTAAGATTATAGTAATGTATATTTTACATTAAGTAAAAGTTGAGTACATGGGAAAACCAAGGCAAGTAAGATTGATTCCTTCATTGTAGTCTTAAAGGCACCTTAAACAATATTAGAATAGTGTTGGACCCAAAGGTCGAAACTACAGGTAGTTCCCCCTCACAAAGAAATGGAGATGGAGAGAGATGCAATCAGCAAGAGGTTTATTATTTCCAATTCATTGTGGTCATCCTGCACATGAGGAGGAGGCTACTCCTTGGATCCCAATCAGGGACCTTATATAAGATTTTAGAGCAGCCGACATTAGGTACTGATAGGCTCCCCGGGCGATATGCAACCCCAATGACCGTCCAAGACCCGGCTTGATGCAATTAGCATAAGGCTTTATTCGGAATACCAACGCACGCTGGGGCTCAACACTGTCTTCATGAAGGAGAGCCGTGTGGAGCCCCGAACAGCAGAAATGATCAGCTTTTAAGCTCAAAAACCGCAAGCGGGTGGGGTTCAGGAGGTTAGGAACTTTCCATTAGTGGTGGAGTTTAATTGGCTCCGGCCTGGTGTCTCGGAGTGATAGCAGGCTGGCGGTCATCCTTGGAAACGTTAGGGAGGGGACTTCTCAGAAATGTCTGCATATTCAGAACAACTGGCAATCTCTCAAGGTCAGGGGTTTAGGTTCTCAAGGAAGGCAGCAGTTTTTTTTTTTTTAAATTTTCACAGTCTCACAAATTTTACAGTCTCACAGTACAATGTGAATGGCAGAACAGTGTGACTTTTAAACTGATTGGTCTTTAGGGAAGGAGGTAGCAGGGGCGTAATCAGCCCCTCCCTTCCAGCCTATGTGCTTTCTAACCTGTTTCTTCTGTGCTCAGAGGAGGGAAGGGGAGGAAAAGCATTTCTTTCATCCTAATGGCTTTGTTATTTGGGAGAGCCTTTGTTGACAAAGAATATCTGCTCTACCGAGGGGAGGAGGGGAGGAAAAGCATTTCTTTCAATAGTATTCTTAGATCTTAAGTGACTGTAATGAGTATTTTAAACTTTAGCTGTTTGATTCAACAAAAGTGACTTAGAATATTAGAGATAGTTTCACCGTAGTGCTTTGTGATAAGATGCTTCGGAAAGTCTAATTTCTCAAGGTCCATTGTTATAAGTCTAATTTCTCGAGGTCTTTCTTGTTTTTAAGAAAAGTTATTACTATATATGTCTTGCTCACCTAGCCTGTATCTGCCTCTTTAGTACTGTGATTAAAGATGTATGCCATCAAAACTAGCCAAATAAAATCTTTAAAAGAAAAAGACAAAAATCAAAACAAAACAAAACTGATAACATTTGCTAGAAATTGCAAGTAGGAATCATGAGTTAAATAAAATAAGTTGTGTTAGGATTTCAGTTGCTACGAAAAGGTACCATGACCATGGCAACTCTCTCTTTTTTTTTAAATGTAGATAATTATTTCTTTTATTTACATCACAAGTGTTGTCCCTCTCCCAGTCTTCCCTGGAAGTTATTCCACCCATTCTACATCCCCTTTGCCTCTGAGTGGGTGCCTCTTCCTCTCCTCTTCACATCCCTCTACCCTGGGGCATCAGGTCTCTACAGCATTAGACATATCCTCTCCCACTGAAGTCAGACAAGGCAGCCCTATGTTACATATGTGCTAGGTGCCTTAGATCCCCTCTACGCTCTTTGAGTAGTGGCTCAATCTCTGCATACTGTTGATCTTCTTATGGGGTTGCCATCCCCTTCAGAGCCTTCAATCCTTTTCCCCAACTCTTCCATAAGAGTCCCCAACAGATACAGATCTGTCTAAGTCAGCTGCATGGGAAGTCCACTTCCCATGATCACTGATCATTTTGTTCCCCCTTCTAAGTAGGATTTAAGCATCCTTACTTGGGCTTTCCTTCTTGTTTAATTTCTTAGGGTTTGTCATTTGTACCATGGGTATTCTGAACTTTACAGCTAATATCCACTTATCAGTGAGTACATACTATGCATGTTCTTTTCAGTCTGGGTTACTTTACTCAGGGTGATACTTTCTCTGTCCATCCATTTGCTTGTCAAATTAATGATTTCCTTGTTTTTAATAACTGAACAGTATTCTGTTGTGTAAATAAATCACATTTTCTTAATCCATTCTTCATTTGAGGGACATCTGGGTTGCTTCCTGTTTCTGACTATTATGGATAAGACTGCATCCCCAGACTGATTTCCACAGCTTTTGTACCAGCTAGCAGTCTCACCAGCACTGGTAGAGTGTATCTGTTTCTCCACATCCTGGTCAGCATCTGCTGTTGCCTGAGTTTTTGATCTTAGCCATTCTGGTTTGTGTCAGGTGGAATCTCAGGGTTGTTTTGATTTTAATTTCTCTGCTGATTAATGATGTTGAACATTTTTTTAAGTGTTTCTTAGTCATTCCAGATTTCTCTGTTGAGAATTCTTAGTTGAGGATTCTCTGTGTTAGCTTTCTACCCCTTTTTATAATTGGATTATTTGGTTTTCTGGAGTCCTAACTTCTTGAGTTCTTTATATATATTTTGGATATTAGTCCTCTACTAATAAGGTTAGTCCTCTACATATAAGGTTAGTGAAGATCTTCTCTTAGGCTATGTAGGCTGTCGTAACTCTAAAAAAAAAATTATGGCTGGATTTTTGGTTTTTTTTTTCCTAGTCCATGTTATCATGGCAGGAAGCATGGTGGCGTACAGGCCGACATGGTACATGAAAAGGCGCATAGAGTTCTTCATGTGGATTGGAATGCAACAGGAAGAGACATGAAGCACTGTATCTGGCACGAGCTTCTGAAACCTCAAAGCCCACTCCTAGTTACACAATTCCTCCAAGACCACACTTAGTCCAAAAAGGACACACCTCCTAACAGTGCTGGTTCCTATGAGACAATGGGGCTATTTTCACTCAAACTAACACATAAGTCAAACTCAAAAAAGAAATTCCACATCTTCTCTCATATAAGGATGCTGAACTTAAACTCAGCATTTAAACAAATGTATTTGCCAGTCATGAAACTAGAAAGAAGATTATGAAATAGGGAAAAAGATAATAGGGAAAAGGATATCTTAATGGGGGTAGGAAATAGAGATGATAAAGGATTACATGTAAAAGAAAAACAGAATAGGGAACTAACTGGAGAAAGAAAGAACCAACTGATGTAAGAAAGGAAATGTAAAAGACAGTATTGTTGCAGAGGAATGGTTGAGAATAAATTATTACAAAATATATGCATAAAGATGCCAAGATAAAATCCGATTCTTTGCTAACATACAGTGCTATAGAAAGGCAGTCTAATTAATATTAAGAGATTGGGAAAACAAGTATTTTTTCTCACATTATGACTTTTTTGTTTGTTTTTAGCACAGAATCTCACTGTGTAGCCTTATACAGGTTTCTGTATGTAAACTAGGCATAACTCAGTTCATACCTGCCTTGCCTCTGTGCCAAACATAATGGGATTCTAAGGGTCCATGATTTGCCAAAGAATGATACTCCAGACTCAAATACTATGTAAACACAAAAAGTGTTTTATTTTGTAGAAGTCCAGCATGCTGGGGGTCCTTCCATTATCAAGATGGAGAGAGCTTGCAGGCTCCATTTAAAGCACATTAGAATTATGGGGTAGATGAGCTTTATATTACTTACTCTATCTCTAGGCATTCTAAAACCATTATTGGGGATGGAAACTTACTGAGGAAGTCTGGAAATTATTGCTGAGGAGGTCCAGGATACTTGACCTTTATCTAATCCCATCTCTAGGGACATTCCATTACTGGGATGTGGGGGCTGGAACTTGTTACCATGGAAGTCTGGAAACTTGCTGACCCATTTGTCCTTGCTTTGGGCTAGGTGGATGGGCACCTTCCAGTTCCTGACTAGCTGCCTGAAGCCTGGGTTTAGTGTTTTCTTTTGTTGTTGTTTTTTTGTTTGTTTGTTTTTGGTTTTTTTTGTTGTTTTTTTTTTTAATTGATTTGCTTAGATTTGCTCACTTCCTAGATTGCCAGTTTGAAACCTGTCATGGAGTCAGCCTAGCCATCTCATTACTCCCTTTCAGTAATGGGCTATCTCGAATCCTTGAGATGTTTCTGAAGCCCCTACATTAGCAACTTCAGTCAACCCTATGTCAAGGAGAGAACATAGTAATACAGTGGAAATACATGCCCATTCTTTGAAACTGATTGTTTGGAGCTGCTAGCTAGTTGAAGACATCCTCCCAGGAGTAATAAGTCATTCTGGGTACAAGCTATACTAGAACATAATTCTCAGTCATAGTTATAACTGGGCCATAATTGTATACAGTAAGCCCTGAGGAACAAACCCACCAAGCATTCTCTAGGGGCAGCATACATTCTGCAACAGTAGGGGTTGCAGTGTGGTTGCAGAGGTGGGAATAGGCTGGGGGTACCTTATATCTAATGTACAGTTTCTGTCTGATAACCAACAGTTTTGTGTTGAAGTCCAGATAGAGAGGAGTTAAGAACCAGCTGTCCAATCAGCCTTCCTGCTAACCACTGTGAACTTGATGACAAGGTTGTTGTATTGCCTCCTGGAGGTTACCAGATAATAAGGTGGCTATTGGCTGGTGCAGCAAAGCTTAAGCAGCAAGCAAGCAGGATCAGGAGTACTGGAGTCACAGTTTTAGCAGGGTGTGTGGTGACCTTCCATTGTTTCTGTGGCAGTTCTATTGGAAGTCTTCTCTGGGACCTCAATTGCTGGATCATCTCTATCCTAGTAGGCTTAACATGGGAATGGTGTATCCTTGTCCAGATCCAGTTCACATTAACAACCATTGGCTTTGTTGGACCCATGAAGGTCACAGCTACCAGTAGTTCTCCCACGAAAAGACACGGAGATCGAGAGAGCTGCAGTCAACAAGAGGTTTATTATTTCCAATGCATTGGGGCCATCCTGCACATGAGGCAGAGGTGACTCCCAATTCCTAAAGCTCACACTTTTTATACACTCTTGAGGCAGATTCTGATCACAGCCTGAGTTGGTTGTTGACCTTTAACACAATTAGGGGGTTCTTAGTGAGTCTTCCTGTGGTTATTCTTTACCCCAGGGCTAGTCACTGTGGTTATTCTTTATCCCAGGGCCATTGTTGTTCAGAAGAGCCTATGTTGACAGAGAATACCTGCTAGCCAGTTGGCCTTATCCCTAGGGAGGGGAGGAATGCCCCTTTCTTATGTACCATAGGAAATATCTGCTAGCTAGATGGCCCTATCTCTGGAGAGGAGAGGAAAAACATTTCTTTCAGCTTGGTCAGGGTTATAGTGTGAGGTCCTTTCCAGCAAGGTTTCAGAGTCTTATAGTTATGGCTGTTAATCCAGACTTCATCACCTGGTTCAAAGCAGCAGGGGTTAAGGGGAGGGACAGACTCAAACCTGGCAGACGGAAGGCCAGATTTGCTTCTGGAACCTATAGAGGGCATCTAAGGATTTTTTTTAAAAAAAATTATGTTGGTCATATTTAGCTAAGATATCAGACTGAAGATTAGGCAGCCTGGGAGGGGGTCTCCCATATAGGATCTCAAAGTGGAGGGGAGACCTAAAGAATAGGAGGTGTCTCTAGGCATAAGGAGAGATGCCTTGTCACCACCAGATTCAGGACCAAGGCCTCCTTTAGGATCTAATTTATCTTTTCTACTTACGCTGAACTCTGTTGTAGGTATGCATAATGTAATTTCCATTTGGTCCCCATAACCTATGGTAGAGACCGAGTTACCATGCTGGTCCATTGTG